>CAJUYI010006419.1:0-13766 GCA_910591695.1 Galerucella pusilla
TTAGGAAACGAGATATTGAAGGTAAAAGTTGAACTTTAAAAAAAAAATTTCCAATTCCAACCCTTGCTACCGATTTTTTATAATTTTTCTAAAACCAATAGGAACCGAGATATGGCCCTCCAATGATTAGCTTTTTTTCCCAAATGCAAAATGTGATAGATTCAAAGTCAAATACCGGAAAACTCGTAGAAAACTCATAGAAGCTTTTTCAAAGAGCATAATTAGACCTTTCTTTAAAAAAAAAAGGTCTGTAGCATCAAAATTGAGTGAATTATGACAAAAATAATGTCAGTACTGAATTTTTTATACAAAAACATCGGTGAAAACAACCCCCTAACTACCCCCCTAATTAAAATTGATCTTTACCCTTGTGCAATTCTCTTTGTACATGTATGGTTAATATGTCCAAGAAGTTTAACCAATTTAAAATTCATAGTTTTCGAAAAATTATGGCTTAAAGTGAAAAATTATTTTTCATAATTTTGTATTTTTTACCCTTTCTTTCAAAATAACTCCGAAAATATTAGAGGTACATGCAAAGTTAGAAAACGAAATTGTAGCTTTTTTATGACAAAAATTTTCCTGTAAGTAGATCTTTTGTACAGTTTATATTTGACGAGATATAGCCGTTTAAAACGTCTATTTACGCACGAGCACCACCTTTTTTTAGCCATTTAAACTCACCCCATTTAAAAACGAAAGGGTCTAAAGAGATTTAACTTACAGATCCTTATAGTTCTTGAAAAACCCTACAAAATCGTTTTTGAATAAACTTTTTATCATCAAAAATAAAGGAAATATGTTAAAAAAACCAATCGATTTTTTTTTCGAAAAATTCCAATAGTATGGTATAGTACACTTGGAAGCATAATAATTTACAAAACCGGTTTATTCGGCAGTTGGGCGTTGTTTCGTGTTGTAAAGGGTGGTTTTTAAAGGTTGAAAAGTTACTTAATGCACATGACACATTTTTTTTACAACAGAATTATTGAGCAAATCCCTATTAGCATTAATTATTTTTCTCTTGGCAAAAATTTTTTTTTACATATAACACTAATAACAGTTGATTTTTAAGGGTTGAAAAAGTATAAAATTGTATTTTGAAATGTAACAAATTCATCATTTTACTAATTCAAACCAATTTTCACCTATCTTAAGATTTATAATGCTCTTTTTAATTTTTGACATTTAGGGGTAGTTTTCACCCCTGAGAAACAATCAGGGTTCGTCGGCATGACATGATATATAAAGCAGAGAGTGAGTTGAGCCTAGTCTCAAATTTTTATGCAAATCAATCAGGGGCGAAATCATTTTTTAAGGATTCGTGATTTTTTTTACATTAAGCTGTAACAGGGGGCTGCTTTTTAAGGGTTGAAATATAATGAAATTGTATTCCAAAAGCTCAAAACAATAATTATTCAACTTATCCAAACCAAATCTTACCCATTTTCAGGTTTAAAATGTTATTTTATGATTTTTGACAAATAAGGGTAGTTTTCACCCCTAAAAACCGTTTAGCGCCCTTCGGTTCGATATAGATTTTGAACCTTCGGCTATCACCTACCTCCTGTTAAAATTTCAAGTCAATCCACGCTGGACGAAAAAATTGCGAGGTTTTACCTTTTTTTGAGCTTCATTCCCTGTACTAATACAAAGTAGTCAAAAATTCGAGAAAAAAATTTACTCGAGCGCGTCAGATTTTCGAAAGGGGTGTTAAGTAGGCCCCAAGGAAGCTACCTTTAAAAAAACTGACGATTTCGGCGTGACGATAAGTTACGACAAATTTTTGAAAATGCAAAAAAAAAGTTCTTTTGAAATACTCGAGCGCGTCAGATTTTCATAGGGGAGGTTTATCTCGGTATCCTGAAAGCATATTTTTTTAATCTGGCTGTTGATATGTCACCCATTTTTACTTTAAATCCTGATATTCGATTAAGGGGGCATCCATATAAGTTGAAGAAGGAAATGTTCAAAACTAAAAATAGACAGAATTTTCTCTCAACAGAATATTTCCATACTGGAATAATTTACCTAGCAGTGTGGTCTGTGCACCGTCTGTTGATGCCTTTGAACCAGTTAGACCAATTTATTCGGCATTCTTAATTCTTAATTTTGTACACGTATTTTTACATTTGGTTTTCATTTATTTTCGTTTTCTTCCCATTTTTCAATTTTATAATCGGCTGTCGCCTATTTATAGCTTGTGCTACTTGTGTTTTTTATCTCATTTTTGTTATAAGTGCCGGATCCCAAGAGTTTTTGAAGGGGCTGCTTTCCTGGCTATTTACTGTGGCCCTTGATCCAGCCTAGAGTGACTTCGTTGTTGCTACAGGCTTCGATCAGAGACAGGTGACACTCCTGATGTGACACATGGTCTGTTCAGGGCTAGTAGTGCTTGTATACTATCCATAAGGATGTGAATTTTATTTCCTTTTTGGTAATCTCTTTTGCGGCGATGTAGATAGCAGTGAGCTCTGTTTGAGCAACGCTGACATGTTTTTATTTATTTTTTCAAATATAATAATTTTCAGAGCAAGCCGGAGGAAAGAACCGAAAAAACTACTATCTCCAGCTACAGACCAAAACGGATCTCAAGTGAATTTCTATTACGGGGCCCCGACTCCTTACGCTGAAAGCATAGCTCCTAGTCATCATTCGACTTACGCTCATTATTATGACGATGAAGAGGACGGGTGGGAAATGCCGAATTTCTATAACGAGACTTACATGAAGGAAAGTCTACATAACGGAGTTAATGGAAAGATGAATAGTTTAGCGAGATCTAATGCTAGTATTTATGGTACAAAAGACGATTTGTATGATAGACTGAAACGTCACGCTTACACTGGCAAAAAAGGTAACGAAGAAGATAATGACTAGATTTTTTTTTTGTAATGTTGCTAGAAGCATGTTTTTTTTTGGATTTTTTATCGAAGCCGTACACTCACTGTTTGTTGTTTATCGGTAGATTTGTTTATTAATTTTGTAAATATTTCTTTATATTTTGTTGAAATTATAAGAAATAGGAATGAAAAATACAGGATGCTCCGTTTAAATTCTTACTAATCCTAACCTCCTTAAATAAGATAAAGAAGATGAATGGAAAAGCAGTCAATTTTGCAAAAAACGCCCTGTATATCGAAACAACTAACTAAAGATCAGATTGAAGTAAGGTTTGTTGAACAAAAAAATAAGGATATCTTAGCTACTTTTTTTTCTTCATCTTATTTTCGAGATACATTCCAGAACCATCCAATTTGGGACATCCTTTATATAAGATAGTGTTTTAACTTAGTTCAAACACACAAAATTGGTCAAATATTTATTGGAAAGTCAGAAAATTTATTAAAAATAAAGGAATTTTTATTAAAAAATATTTTTTCCTGACAGTTTTGAAATTTCAACTATTTTTATTCAAAAATTTTTGAAAATAAGACAAGTAAGGAAGGTAAAAATTGTCGATATTATCATTTTCTACTATTTAACAGTTTCTAACATAAAAAAATGGTGGAAGATGTTCGAATTAATAAAAATATGTCTGGAATGTGTTTTTTGAAGACGTATTAACCAAAAAAAAAATACTAATACTACTAATATTGTTTCAGATAAAAGTGACAGTGAGAGTGAAGGTCAATAAACAAAATCTGGTCATATCTGTTGAATGCTCAAGTAGCAATTTATATATAAATATCTAGTGAATATTATTATAAAAATAAATGTACGATTTAATTAATATGTAAGTACCATAATTAATTGTTAATTTATATTTCCACATATAAGTAGGTACACCCTGTAATATACACCTTTTTTATTATTATTTTTGTTAACCTAGATTGTAATATGTATATTTGAATATTTGTAATTCTATAATTGAAATTTTTCGGGAAGTTACCTATTTAAGTTCTCAAATCGTCAAGAAATTTCGTCTCCCCCCTGTAACTATGTGTCCCTTAATAACACCAAAAACAATAAAAAACAAATGGACTACCTAGAAAAACAAATGGACTACCTAGAAAAAGAAATGGGACAAACAGTACAGTGATTCTGGTATGAACCACCTTCTGTTGATAACCTATATTTGGGAAAAAAATAATTCATGTTCCAATGTTGATTTCACACAAAATAGATAGTAAATATTGGATTTTAAACACTCAATACCTATAAAACTTAATAAACATTTATATCGAAGAAACTTTTCAAGACACCTGGTATTATAAAGTTATCACTTGGTAAAAATAACACATAAAAAATATAATCACTCACCCAT
Organism: Galerucella pusilla; assembly: GCA_910591695.1. Classification (NCBI taxonomy): domain Eukaryota; kingdom Metazoa; phylum Arthropoda; class Insecta; order Coleoptera; family Chrysomelidae; genus Galerucella; species Galerucella pusilla. The sequence goes on from CAJUYI010006419.1 coordinate 4,268, forward strand.
CTCTATCCACGACGTAATCTTTTATCCTCTTTCCATTTTGATCTGCACCAGTTTCCATTTCCAATTTTCAAAACTCGAATCGAACCATTTCCATATACCGACCGTTTCGACCACTTACATCACTTACATTACAATTCATACGTCACATAATTATTTCGAAGTACTGAGTACAGACTTTCAGTCCACTACATTAGAGCAACTTCAAGCCGATACCCTTGTTACTTTATTTGATGTTACTATGTGAGTAGGCAACCAACAATACTAGTATAAAATGAAATAAACTTGAAAGAATGTTGAATTTTTAATGTATTTTTTATATTGAGCACAAATAAATAAGTAAATATTGAGTTTTAAATGAAAAAAGTTAAGTAGTCAGTGTACCCGAAATAACTATGTGATCCTTTCAACATTTCATATCACACACATAAGTTGAGAAATATTTAGTTATTTCATTATTATATTTAAAAAATTAGTTTTTGAATTTTTCATAAAATCTGCAAATTATTTCATTTCAACGGTATAAAATTTCCTTTAAAAGTTATTCAAACTGTAGCAAATAGTCTATTCTAATAATATTTTTAAACCTGAAAATCCCTAGAAATAGAAAATGTATTGTAAACTTTTTAATATCACAAATAAACAGTAAAAACATTTCACACACACTTCTAGAATTACAAAAATAGTAATACCTAAATTGAAATTTAACTAGATTTTTCTTTGTCAAACCACAAATGTTTCTATTACATTTACAAACATCTCTATTTTTGCTTTTCTAGACAACATTCACCTACCTTTATCTAGTAGACCGTAATTTATTTCGGAATCTGCAAAGAAGAAAAATATAATTTATAACAAATCTAGAATATTTTCAACATAATAATTGCAGCCTGCACTGTTGCTATAAATAAACAAATATGGCTTTGAAATGTCCCGCATGCGCAATGCTGCTCTGGTTAGGTGAGTAACAACCAACTGTAGGAACTTAATTTAAAATTAAAAATTATCTCAACACAGAATTAAAAAATAGAATTCACGATTGAGATACTTTATTATATTATTCTAATGAAAACTTGTAATATCTTTGTATAGTTACAATGTTGTATCTAATTAAAACAAAATTCGTATATTGCAAAAACCCTAATATTAAGACTGAGTTGTTCTTTTTAATACCTATGTAGGTAAAGTAAATACCTACTATTATACCTAGGTAGGCCGGCACCATTTTACAAATTTGGAATGACTCAAGATTTAAAAAAAAAACGATTATAAACACAATCTACACTATAATTCAATTGAAATTTAAAATTATTAAATGCTTATATGATTTATATTCTACATAAAATAGTGGAATAGAATATGTAGTGTACGAAATCACGAAATGCATAATTAGGGTGGGTACAATACCTATCCATAATGGCCGAAATTAATTGTGCAATGTTATAACAAGAAAAATATAACTTACCGATTATAATTATACATGGCTCAGTATTAAAAACCATAAACCGGCACTAATATTAACGTACGATAATTAAAAATACTATTTTTATTACACATATTAATGTTTTTCACTTTAATTTTAAATTGTAATTGTCCACACACGCTTATTCCCGAAAAACTTGACTCATTATAGACAAACTACGCTGCGTATTCGCAGTTGCGACGATGTCCAAAGCACTCTTTCTTATTGTTTTTTGCTAGTTCTAAAAAACTGAGAATTCGGTAGGTACGTCAGGTGCGGCGGTAGAAAATAATTAACATTTAAATATTTCTGGAATATTCGTGTAAATCAAAAATTTCAACGTTATTTATGATATTGCACAGAAGGAAAACTGTTTTATAAATATGTGCAAGGTTAATATTATGTTTAGGGTTAATAGAAATACATATTTTTATATTATATAGAAATTCTTCTGACATATTAATATTCGGTTATTACCAGAGGCGTAGGGGTATAAAATAAAGACCATATAGTTTTAAATCTTCATTAACTCTAATGTGAAAATTTGATAAATACGAGGATAAATATCAATATAAAAAATAATTTGAAATAGAATTTACTGAAATTAATGAAGTTTGTAAACGAATTAGTGTTGACTAAATAAAATGTAGGTATTTGCCTACTTTAACCTATAGAGAAGATTATTAAGACAGTGGCTTGGATTGTAGGGAGCAAGGAAAGTAAATCGGAGATGTTTTCCTCGGTTTTTTTGCTTTGCATAACCGTTCCTACGTTGAAAGCAGCTAACTGTTTACCCTGATAATTTTTTTAAATTGACTTCCCGTAAAGTTTATTTTTTATTATGGAATTACGACATTATAAATTTATGTCCCAGTTAAAATTTGTAAATACAGTAGAAAAAAAGGCATCAACGCCATCTATGAACCATATTGTATACTGTATAATGTATACCTAAAGAGTGGACTGAATTTGTTAAAAAAAAACTGTAGGTACCTAGTGTCATATTGACAGATGTATTACAAAATGGTCTTTGCAGTTTATTTATTTTTTAATGAATACTGCCTTTAATTTTAAAATTTTGTACTTTTTTTTAAATAAGATTGGAATTGGAATCATTTTGTATTATAAATATCGGACTTGTAAAATATGTTTAAACGTAAAACAACGAAAGTATATATTATTTTTTGTAAAACTCCGGTCTATATACAATATGTCCCTTTACTCTTGAGTGAAACTCATATTTTTTGACAAACCTCGTATACGACTAAAAATAATTGATATTTGATGACTATATTCAAGGTTTTTGATGATGGAGAACTTTTTATGAAGAATAACTTTTTTTTCCTTAAAATTCCTAAATTTCCTAAACTAAGGGGGACATATTGTATATTTAATTAAATATATTATATTTTTATATTCTCAATTATTTAATATATCTTTAGTTGTATGTTGAATGAATATGTTTTATATTTTGTAAAAGAATGACTGAGAAAAAATATAAAATTTAAAAAAAAGTTTTTTCATCTTCCGTACCTGAACTTACCGGGGGTCTAATAAAACTTCCTTCAACGACTTTTAATAAAAAAAAATTCCTATTGTGAACTAGTATATATTTTTTAAAGTCTTATACACACAGACAAAAATTTCTTATTAGCTGTCTAATATAACTACAAAAAAATAATTTTTACAAGCCCTGTACAATTTCTTTATATATAAAAAATATTGTACAATAAAATACAATAAAAAACAAAAAAAAAACTATCAATCAATGATAATATTTCGAAAATATCAGCTACTGGTTAAAAAATAGATCCTAAATCTCACTTTTAGTTACCTGTATGAGTCAAACTTTATTCTATTTCAATTTAATTTTGTGTAATTTCAATTTAAATCCCAACATTTCCGAAAACACCCCAGATAAGGCTGAAAGTATCACCAATTTCGTGCAATTATACAATATAGGATTCGCCGATAGCCCTGATATCTTAAAAGGATTTTCCAGCTCCTAAAAAACAACACCCTGTATAAATTTCAACAAAAAAAAATTCAACCTGTCAAAATTACCTTCAACAAATCAATGGCCAGCTTCAAAACGTTGTTAGCAACATTCAACTCGTCCTTTTTATGAGGTTTTTGTTCAATTTGCAAGTGCAAATTTATTTGTTCCGTTATCAAAACAGAAAGATTCCTATATTTTTTATTAATTTTCGTTCCCAACGTCATAAATCTCAAGAGTAAAATCCCCAAACCAATACACCAAATAAGAGCTTCCAAATAATACTGAGAAAATAATACTGTGTCCTAAAAAGTTGTTCTGAATTAGCTGTCAATTGTCAAAGCTGTCACTCAATTGTCAAAGCTGTCACCCGTCAAATATGTCAAAGCTGTCACCCGTCAAATTTGTCAGAAATATCTTACCTTTAATACTTCTACGCAAAGAAAAGTTAGCAGCAACAGGTTAGCCACGAAAGCTGTAGATACGATAATATCGACGGATCTTTGTGGTCCCCTTTTTTTCAAATAGGATCTCACCGATAACCAAGTTTTGATATTTATCACTTTATTCAATCGAAAATGTGGTATTTCCGATTTTCTAGCACGTCTCGACGATGTTAAGTGAGAAAAAAGTTTGGCGTACAATAATCTTTGTTTAAACGTCCTTTCCGCGACTGCTAGTAAAAAAAATATCATCGAAGCAAGTACCCAACGTTGGACTAGAGCTATTGCCATCACTACGTATTCCCTATAACATAAATTAAATGATTTTCGTATAGGCAACCAATTATACTTTAAATATAGGCAACCAGACATACTTTAAATATAGGCAACCAAACATACTTTAAATAGGCTACCAGACATACTTTATATATAGGCTACCAGACATACTTTATATATAGGCAACCAGACATACTTTGAATATAGTCAACCAAACATACTTCAAATATAGGCAACCAAAGATGATCTTACCAAACGTTCCCTTGGAAAGTCGATAGAAACCATCTCTTTGATTGTAACATAACCTCTCCCAACATGGTTCTGTGTAGTGTCAATAAAGATTGTTGATCGTTTGGTAAAGATTTTGTAACGTTTATATAAAGATGTTCTATGAAATATTTGAATTCCACGAGACTGTCAGTGGAGGTATTCAATACTTTGCATATGACTGGTAAAAATGCCAGGAGAGACGATATCACTATTCCCAAGTAAAAATAATCCTTAGTTTCTGGCATTAAATCGACTTTTCCTATTATCACAGAACTTATTTCTAACATCGATAAATCCGCCGTTTTCATTTCGTTCTTTTCCCAAATTATACAACTCACTAAAAAAATTTCATGCTATTACAAAACTTCTACAAACGGTGGTTCAGAGTGGTACTTTTACACCCTTCGAGCGCCAACCACAGAACTAAAAACCTGTGGCGTCAACGCCGCTTGTGTTTTATGTCAACCACTGACATTGGACATGTGATCGTGATGTGATTTGATTATTGTATTCCGATCTGACAGATCTAATATTTTCAATTTCAACCGGTCGGGCACCAATTCAAGTTAATAAAATAATAATAGAAACTAATGATCAAAATAAAAATGTATTTATTGGATAAAATTGCGAAGTTGAATAATTTTCTTATTAATAAATATAAAGAATGGCAATTGATATAACTAGTGATAAAGGTCGAATTGAAGAAGTAAACAAAGTAAATTCCAGATAGCGTTAACGAGAGGTAAACAAATAATAAAATAAATATTTTTTGCAGCTTTTGATGTCAAATTCAAACAAAATGTATGAAAGGTATAATTTTTAACTACTCACCTTTAGCAGACGGCGGATTTAATATAGCAGTCGGCGCTATGTCATTATCGTAAACCGAATAATCTTTATCGTTATCAATTTGACTGTCTGATATATTTTCCATATCCGAGCTATAGCTACAGTCGCTATTCGTTGTTACACCCATCCAATCAGTTGCAGACGAAGTTAGATCGCCTAAAGAAGTTTCGTTTTGTTTTACTTCAGGCGTTGTTGGTATAAGTTCTTCGTCTGTTTCACAATTGCTATCTTGTGAAGTAACACTGATTGTAGGGATGAGTGTTATTTTAGGTTTTACCTAAAATTATGTGCTATATAAAGTTTCTAGTGGAATAAATATTAAATTACCGATGTAGAAGTTTTTCTTTTGGTTGAAAATACTGGTTTAGTCTCGCTTTCTGAATCGGTACTACCGAACTCCTCTTTTCTATTTACTGATACACACTTTTCACCTTCGTAACTTAAAGTTGTGTCTTGTTTACTGAAATATATATGATTTTCATGGTTTCTACTACCAATAGTATATAGGTAAATTCACTGACAATTAAACAATAATAAATTGACTGAACAAAATATGAATTATATTCATTGCAGGATTAATTAGGGACGTAAAAAAATTGAAGATAACAGTTTCCGGATAGTTTCTTTGGTTTTGTTAGATATGAGAGATTAGGTGTCCTTGAATTTATTGTTAATTACACCTTAGAACTAATTATAGGCCAGGAAAATTAGCTAAAAAACCAGCCAAATGACTGAATATTTGACCACAGTAAAAGAGAGTAGGAAGAAATTCAGTATCTGAATGCATGTAATACAAGAGGAATGGGTTAATAAGCTATGATGTATCCTACCTTTTAAAATTGAAATCTAGCAATTCATTTTTGTTAAATAGTTCCTTTTCAACTTTATTAGTCAATTTTTCTTGTTTAATTCTCGCCTCTTCTTGAAGTTCCTGCTTTCTTTTCTTTTTTACATGAAGTCTCTTCCTAATATGTCTATGTTTCAGCCTTGCATTTTCAACATCAGTACCCAATGTAGTTGCCACTATTTGTGAATGAATTAAGCACATAACCCACAGCATCAATAATGGAACAAATATTTCCATGCATGATAGTGACTAAAAAAAATATTACTATAATTATTAATGAATATTGGTAAAAATTCACTTTTACCTCTGAAAAAAGCTCACTTATTGAGGCATAAGTACAGTAGATAACAATATTAATGATATGGAGAATGTAGATCATTAAACAGATGATAAAAACATATTTAGAAGTTTGCTCTATCCACCATTTTCCGTAAAATGGAAAAAAAATACATCTCATGGTGGCCAATTTTGTAACTTTAATAAAACCATGTTTAGGCTTTGCTTTCGTAAAAGATGAACCTGTAGGGATAATTAAATAAGACAAATATTTAAAAACAATAACAATAATTGCAATTACCTCTGACTAAATCAAGATCAATATAATTCAGATTAGGTTTTGCAGATCTTGTTTTAATATGATTGAGCCCATTGATTCTTTGTTCCCTTTCTTCTATTTTTGTCTCCCATTTTTGTTTATCATAAGTACCAATTTTTTGTTGATACCTACAATATGCTACAAGATTAAAATTAAACTTAAAACTATTAAAAAAATAATTCGTTTATAGACATGCATTTAATATAGGTCATATATTTATGTATAGCTACCTACGTATTTATGAATACAAACGATCTTTTTAATTACGAAACATTAGCTAAAAAAATGTTTATTTATTAAATAACTAGATATTAAAAAATTTACAAACCATGTAAAAATAAAATCAATACCCATCGAAAAGTAACTATTCTTGTTTAAAATGTAACTGTGTCTATCGGTGAGTTTAATACTGCGTTGATTCGGTTAAATTAAAACTATACTAACAATCATATTAAATTGATAAGATTCTTTACGATTTATTTTTATAAAGGCTTAGATCAGCTGATATCACGAAGTGAGGTTAGGTAGAGGTTAAGGGCATTTTTATTTTGCTTTTATCACGTTTGACAGAGTGAGATAACTAATCATTAGCAGTGAAGCTAGGCACGTAGCCATTTTGTTACCGAAACATCAGTGTCGTCGATTAATGATTGTTAATAAATATTTCTAAATTCAAAAAGAATGATATTCAATGATATAAAACTACGTATGTTCCAGAGTTTTATTAATTCACTACAAAATATGGTTCTTAACTCATATAATCATCATATCAGTTGTTAATATAATAATTTCTGAAACTGTAAATCTTCGACACCACTGGAAATTTGATCAGACAAAAATGCCTGCAATGTCAATTTTTAATGACAGATAGATAACCTTAAATATCAAGTTGAGTAGAGTAGTGAGGATTTTTTTAGTAATTAACTAAATAAAAATGAGCAAAATATATGAAAATAAGATTGGCATGTACATTTCCCATGAACAGTATATCAACAGAATTTGCGAAAGCTTATTTACTTCTTGTGGTAATAATAATTATAAGATAAATACGAATTTATTTAACATTAACACATCATATAAAAAATTGAAATCTCCAACAAAAATAAAAGAACAGAAAAATGAATTTGAAGATCTTGTAATAGAACAAGAAGATGTTAAACAGAAATTCGCTAAATTTCTTCCACACATTAAAGAATATTTGGAGGAGAGTTCTGTAGATAATAAACTAGCTCTTGCAACAGCAGATAATATTAAATTAAGTTGCGAAAAATTCAGGTAGTAACAATATTGTACGACTACGATTTATGTTTTCACTTGAAACATGTAGTGTTATAGATGTGAGTGGAAGAAATAATGGGCCTGCAATTATTAAAGAAATCAACGGATCAAATTTCATATTTCCAGAAAAAACAGAATTCTACAGTAAAGATGTTTGTGAAATGAACAAGTATTTAAAGGATAGAAAATTTGACTTGATCCTTTTGGACCCTCCTTGGTGGAATAAATACATTAGAAGAAAAAGAAAAAAATCATCAGGTAAAAACTACAGCTTTCTTTTTTAACTACCTAATTTATAAAATATTTGTTTAAGATGGATACCAAATGATGTTTAATGAAGATTTAAAAAATTTACCCATCAACAACTTATTATCCGATGAAGGCTTACTTGTAGTTTGGTGTACAAATTCTAAACAAAATTTAAATGCACTGCTAAACGATATTTTTCCACATTGGAATGTGCAGTTTGTTGCCAAATGGTACTGGTTAAAAATAACAAAAAGTGGTGAACCAGTTTGTAGTTTTTCTCAACTTCCTGGTAAACAACCTTATGAAAAAATTATATTTGCTAGAAGAAAACATTTATTACATTCTCCTGAAGACGGTAAGATACTGGTGAGTGTTCCTAGTGCTCTACATTCACATAAACCACCATTAATAGATGTATTAGAAGAATATTTAGTAAAAGATGCAAAATGTTTGGAAGTATTTGCTAGATATCTTATTCCCGGTTGGGTGAGTTATGGAAATGAAGTTCTAAAGCTACAACATGAATCACTTTTTGTAAAATGAAAAATAAATTTTTGAACAAACTTTATTTATAACTTTATTGAATAACAAATATTACTTCTAAAATTAAATAAAAATTGGAGTTGATTTTCAAAAAACAACTTCAAAAAATCGTAAAGGCCACAAAACTCAAAATTTCCAATTGAAATTTTAGCAGAGTACTCTAAAAAGGCTGATCTATTTGAAAAAAAATTTACAAGATCTTGACTGGTAAGGGTTGCATTTTATAATTCAGCAAAGTAATGGAGTTGATTTTTCCAAAAAAAACTTACTAACAACTTGAAAAAATCGTAAAGGCCACAAAACTGAAAATTTTCAATTGAAATTTTAGCAAAGTACTCTTAAAAGGTTAATCTATTTGGAAAAAAAATTTACAAGATCTTGATTGGTAAGGGTTGCATTTTATAATTTAGCAAAGTAATGGAGTCGATTTTTCCAAAAAAAACGCACTAATAACTTGAAAAAATCGTAAAAGCCACAAAACTGAAAATTTTCAATTGAAATTTTAGCAGAGTACTCTTAAAGGGCTGATCTATTTGGAAAAAAATTTACAAGATCTTGACTGGTAAGGGTTGCATTTTATAATTTAGCAAAGTAATAGAGTCGATTTTTCCAGAAAAACGCACTAATAACTTGAAAAAATCGTAAAGGCCACAAAACTGAAAATTTTCAATTGAAATTTTAGCAGAGTACTCTT
>CAJUYI010006422.1:0-13760 GCA_910591695.1 Galerucella pusilla
GGTTACTTAACTTTTGTTATTTGAGCATATAAGAAATTATTGTAAGTGAAGAATATTGTATCTTTAGTTTTGCGGTTGCGTGGAAGAGCGCCACTTAGCTGGTGCTTCTCGTATGAGAACATCATCTAAGAGCGAACGTCGCCTTTGCATGTATTGTATTTTCATAACACAGCAATAAAGTCATTTATTATTATTATTATTATTATTATTATTATTATTATTATTATTTCAAACAATTGAAGAATTCAAAAAATAGGTTAATTAATATCCGAAAATTAGATTTCTGGATAAGTGAGTCGATATTGAAATATTCAAATTAACTACGGTTAAATGAAATTGAGTTTGGCAGCATTTTTAATTTAGGCAAATTCAGTATTTTTTGAAAGTTTCCTCAATTTGGTTTTCGCGTATTGCCAGTGAATTTTAAATGTTCATTTCACACAGTGCCAAAACATAGGCGTAGGCAAATTACAGTTGTTTTAAGAGAATTTTAAAACATTTTTCCATTGTTTTGTCCCTTTTTTTCAGTGAAAAAATTTTATTTAGAGTAGATAAAAACATTGAGCAGTGAAAAACGCGTTCGCCGTCTTTTTTTCAAGTGGAAAATTCAAAAATAAATTCAATTCTTTGAGTAAGTGTGTAGGAGAGAGAGGAGGAGAGAGAAATATCATTGTCATCGCAAACGTCTGAGAGATTTATAGGAAAAGCGATTAATATCACAGGTTATGAAGAGAACAGATACGAAAGCTTGACAGGGAAGAGTAAAAAGATAGAGATATAGGTGGACATACCCATTTGAATGCCCATCGTCTTATGTCGATTCCGTTCGGACTGCTTCGCGAAATTTCTCAACAGGGTTGTCAATTTGCATAATATTTTCTAATTTTCATAATATTAGGTCAAATAGGTCAAATATTTTATAAGCATTTTTTCAAGTGTGGTAGTTATACAGATACAAATATTTGATAATAACCTGTTTTAAATCAATTTTATCAACATTGAAAGAATTATACAATTAAAAAGATTATAATATATGAAAATCATACCATGAATATATACTTTTTTTCACAACCATATCCTTGGCAACCATGCACAATAACAGTGACGGCTAACATAACCTAACCTAACCTAATCAAAACGTCAAAACATGCTCAACATCAGTTGTAATCTGTGCACAAAATTCATAACGCCATTTTTGTTTGCTTCATTGTTTGAAGCATAGATAACATAACACTGAGTTTGAAGGGGTTCAATCGGCGGTATCAATTGTGTTATTTGACTAATCGATTGTGCGTTGTGGTAATAAACTATAAAAATATAGTGGTATAGACTATTATTCTTATAAAATGAATAAACATCACGGCGGAGTGTATTGTTCATACAGAGACTATCCAAATAAATTTTATTCGGAAAGAAAAATAAAGTTCTTTCGATTTCCAAAGGATGAGAGTATGTAATTTAATATTCCTGCCTATGATATAAGAGATTTTAAAGTTTTTGATATCACCTTTAGTGCTACAAATTATTATCAAAATTCTCCCTTGCGTAGGTGTATATTGTATTTCCTTTGATAATAAATGATTTGTACTTTTAAATTTGGTTGATTTTTGTGATTATTTGTGTTATCTAAAAATGTATTTATTAATCAATCTCCCAAGAGTAATGACTATTTATAACAAATCATATATAGGTATTAAATACATAAATATATATTTGATTATGATTATTGTTTTAATTCATGGCGCAGTTTTGAAGATTTAGTGGAAACTTCCAAAAAAACTATATCCGGCACTAGAAATTGTTATTGTTCCCGAGTCACCAGTGCAATTTGGTAAGAAATTCAGAAAATATTTTAAACTGGCAACATCGCGGCCATACCGAGTTAAAGGTCTTAGATCATTGACGACGGAGCTGAAAATCGTTTGATGTTTTACCAGGATTCGTATCTGTTCTCTTTATAATCTGTGTTAATATTGAAAAAATTAATGAATAACACAAGTATTAAAAAAGGTGGTACTACTACTACTACTACTGAATACATTGAAAAAAGTGATAAAATATATCCTACCACAATAATATTATGAAGTAGTCACAAAACTATCAACTTAATGACACTGTAACTCAAATTTTATCTCTGTGTGATATGTTCATTATTGAAAAAATGCCTTCGTCCTTCTGGAAACCTCATTGATGATTGTACAATTTTTCTGGATAAAAGGCGATGGCATTTTTCCTATGCCAGAAGTTTGCACTGTTATATAAACATATATATATATATATATATAAACATAAAATTGACCAGGAGCGAAATCAAAGTCAATTAGCAAATTGCAAAGAGATGCTCAAATATGCCTCATACACCATTCCCTGAAGTAACTCATCTCGTTAAACTGTGAGTGATATAATCGACAAATTTCCTTTCCATCGCTGTAAGAAACTCATCTCGTTAAACTGTGAGTGATATATCCGACAAATTTCCTTTCCATCGCTGTATTCTGAGATACTTTAACACACAGTTAAAAGTGTTTGCTAATGATTATTGTCATCAAGACTTTATATATCAGGTATTGTTTGGGAATAAATTATCTGCTCTTCGAATATTGTGGTTTATATTGAATTTTATACTAGATGTAGAATGTAGATTGCGGAACCAATTGTAAGGCATAAATTCTGCTACTTCTTCCAAATGTTGAATATTCACATGCGATGTTATAATATAGAAAAATCAGAAAATGCCGCTAAAGTCTTGATCGTTATTTCGAATTTAAAAGCACAAAGTTGAGAATCTGTTTTGTATATACGTAAAAGCATTCAAAATGTGTGACATGAGCTGCCTTTGATTCATCCTGATAAATCTTGGTGCATGACAGAACCACATCAACACTCCATTCTTGTCTTGTACGCAAGCGACATACAAATTCAGTGGGAAGCCAAATCCAGGCCACGCTATAGTATGCAGACTTAAAACCGAGCTGCATTTTCATGAGACGCTGCAAAGCTTTACCAATTTATGTAAAAGAGAATGCAGGTCTGTCTTTAGTTAAGCATGTAAAAAGCTCTTAACTGTGAATGAGAAAGAAGCAAGAAGTGCTAACCCGAGCATGATTAAAAAAATAAACTAGATTTGATAATAAGTAATTGGAGATTGGAAGATTATTCACTGATTTGTAGACTTGTGAGAGATAACGAATTGACACATTTTATTAAGATGCGTCCACATTATGTCGAATGGTGTCGATCGACAATGCCGATCCATGTCGGGTCGAATCGAATGCAAACCCAAATCAAGTCGGTACGAATAAAAGGAATTCGAATCGATATGGACGTGTCGAAGCCTGTTGTTCAACATTTCCTAAACGTATTCATTATGGTAAGTTTTGTGTGTCTGTGTTGTATCTCAATTTGAATTGGAATAAATAGCAATGATATTTTTTCCTACCGTTGACGAGGCTGGGTCGTACCCAAAATCTTCGAGGGTGACGAAAACGCTCTTGCTGATTTCCAACAACTGCAATAATAATTGCAGCAGCAGCTGCCATTACAGCATCTTCTGCATCACTCATGATTAAAAATTTCAATTAAGCAGAACCAACTCAAAATATTTTCAGTTTCGATAATGGCGCGTCGATGTATGTCTGTCAACACGTTATACTGATAATTGTTGATTTCGTTTATTCAAGCTTCAAGCACTTGTGCGTGACGCGTCAGTCGTCACGACTTTTAAGCAAGACGAACACGATTTTTCAGGATCCCCAAAACCACTTGTCATGTGCCAATGCCAATGAATTTCCTGTGTTGTTAGAAGAACAGCTTTCAATTATAATGTTTTTGATAATAAAATTTTGCATATTGGGATATTTTTAGTAAGGTTTAAATTATAATCGGTACAATCTTAACCTTTAAATAAACGTCAAACCGGTCAAACGTCAAATATTCAATGTCCGTGGCTTGAAGCTCATACTTTTCGGTATGTGCTTGAGGTGCAAGGGGGAGGTGAGACTAGGCTTCACGCCCGGTGATCAACGAACGGAATTCAGTCACTATGAGCTGCTACAAGCAGCCAAAAGTGAATAATCGGAAACGCTTAATGCGTACGTGTGGAAGCTCGAACGTGTCGAATCGGTATAATGTGTACGCAGCTTTATACCTCTCAGGAAAAAGTCACTATATATTTGGAGTTCCCGTCAGGATAACCACCTGTGTCATAATAAGGGTACGTTAAGCTGTCGCTCGAGTTCCCGTCAGGGTGAAAACTGACCTGTTTAAAAGGTGTTTCTTTGGACAGGGATGAGTTGCGCGTACGAGTGAGAATACCAAAATTAAGAGCCGAATTGCGCGCAATGAGATAAACACAAAATTAAGGGGATTGAGGAAATATAGAATAAATCAAATGGTGAAGGTATTAGTACATTTATTTCAAGAATAATAACACACCCAACCCAACCTAACCACGCCAGGTAAACTATTAGGGCAGTCCCGATAACAGAACAAATTAAATAAACTGGACGGCAATTCAAGTACGGGATTAAGATACCTGCAATTCATAAATGTAACATAACATAAGTTATAGCTTGATTGACTAGAGTTACCAATATTTTTCTAGTCACTTCTCGTTTTCTGCTAGAGCTTCATCTATTTTTGGTGAATACAAAATTTTCATGATTGTTTTCCCATCGCCCTGTTAGTTATGGGTTTGTTAACGACTCAATGGGGAATTTGTTGCCATCCTGCAAACATTAGACGTTTGTTTAAACCCAATTACTTCCAGGGCCCGATTGTATAATCTGCGATTGAATTTGAACCCAGAACAGCCAGCCCTTTTCAGTGTTTTGTGAGAATTATGAAAGTAAGTGGTATTATTAATACATTCTTATGAGAACCCTCTGTACAATAAAATTTCAAACTACGTATTGATTCTGAATCAATTCCTTTCTTCCTAAATTCCTTGTATAAGCCACGTAACTTCAAATATTTCCTTCATGTGTGAAAAATCCCTTAAGAGGAGTGCAATTATCGATTACAGCGGTAACTGCACTGTAGAAACTGGAAGAGCACTGCGATAATTGCATTGTTTACGTATCCACGGTAATCCTATTGTGAATCCATGATAATTAAAAATAAAATCAGTTTGACAAGTGAAGTCAAAAAATATTTTCAGAAATGTCTCCTTTCGGTTGTGATTCATTGGGAATAAAATGGGAATAAAAAATGAAGTGATGGGAAGCGAACCAAAGAACACCAAACACAACAGAGAACACGTGTGACGATCTTTTGAGCTTTTGTGCTGGGAAAAAATATACATTGGATGGAACAACACAAAATCTTTTTATTTTGTTTGTACCCAACAGCATGTTTTAAAATGGATATTTTGTATTAAAAAACAGGAATTTAATATTTAAACCAATATTTGTATTCGGGAAATATTCCCCCTACACTCGTGCATCAAAATAACTAGATAATTTTTCATTCGAGCATGTTGTCTTGGAAAAACTACACTCGGTCATTTTCATATTTTGTCAAAAGACCCCTCCACCTTCGGTGTCGGTTTTTAGACAACACGCTGTCATGCAAAATTATCGGTAATTTTGATGCACCTGTGCAATTACTTCCGATAATCGTGAAGTCATGGATTGATTTTTAAAAACCTCAATGAAGATGTGCGGGTTTTTATATAGTTATTTTCATAGCTAGTGCGTAAAGTGCGAAGAAGAAATTTTAAACAAGTGTTACGAACACCATTTTCTCTACGAGCTACTAGACATAGAATAATAAGTTTATCAGTTACCTTCTGGCTAATGATGTTATAATTGATGGTAATTAATAATACTATATTAAACAAAATTTCATAAAATAAGTATGTGGATGAGAGTGGATCCTTCTGACAGAGAATGCAGGCTGAATACTACTTCACCACACGCAATTTCCAATTTTGACACTAGCTGCGGCAATGCAATTACAAAAGCGGTTGAATAGATGGGGCTTTTACTTGATGTAGATCCATAGTAAATTATGAAAAAGCTACTGTGTTAGCGAAACGCGTCACAACTTTAAGGTTGAATATAATGTAGATTTAACAAAATAAAATTGTTTGATTTCATAATTTACAAAAGAGTTCTTGATTTTACAAATAATAATATTAACTCAACGTGCTCAAAGTTTTGTTTTGCAAATGTCAAACCTGTGTTTCAAATATGGTTTTAGTGACGAAAGCTCACTTAATCATTTATGTCCACGTACAATCAAGTGTTTTTGGTATCAAAAAATGATGTATTCAATAAATAGTTGTATTGATAATATAACACTTTATCGAATCAATTACAGATGAATAATAATAATAAACCAAATTAATCGCTTGATTAAGCCTAAATCAATCTGTTTACTTAATGCTTTAGTGTCGGCGTTGGGTTTAATATAATTTATGATAGTGCAGTCATATGACGACAAAGCAATTGATTAAATTCCCAAACAACAGGAATAAAACATGGCTTTAGGGAAATTAACTTCATGTTATATACTCCTGCCACGTGTGTATTACAACGGCACACTTGATGTGCCGAGCCCAATTGAATTAGATTTCTCCAAATACTTATGATATGGTTATGTTTACATCTATCCACATCAACCAAGAATTGAAAATCTGTCCATATTATGGTAGGAACAGACTGTAAAGCAGGAATAGAACACTAAAATGTCAAGATATAATTTGAAAAACAAATAATCTGTAGACTGACATTAGATTTCAAGTATCCTGCATTTGTTGAGAGATTGTTGCTCCCTTTCAGAATTACGTATTTTCTAATGAAATGTCAGTTGGAAAAATACACAATGAAAAAACGAATTTAATTGGAGCGCCTCTGAGCCGAAACTTTGGAGAAGCGTTTGAGTGAGTATTCAGTCGTATGCTTCTGGCGAGTTTGTATATATTTTTTTGCTTTGTTACTTGTAATAAGTTCAAAATAGAGAAACTATACTATTATAATTTTATATGGAAATATTGCTATATTCGTTTGGATAATGAATTATGAGAGAATATCTATAATTATGACTGAAGAAGAAAATTCTCTGTTGACTTGCGATGTACTAACACAATAAGTACGGTGCTTATTTAAGAAAAAACATACAATATTATATTAAGTATTGAGAACGATAAGGATTGTTTACTGGTCGACAGCAATGCTCTCCAATTTTGCTGGAGACCGGTATTACCCTTAACGTTCGAGATGCTTATACCATTTTTTGCGTGATCGTATTGAAAAAAATTTCGGATAATAGTATAATATATTACATAACAAGAGATGTAAGTTGCTCATTACATGCGAATAGAAAAGATATTATGGTGATTCTATAAGCATGTAATAATCTTACAACTCTAGTTGGGTACTATACTTTTTCTACGAACAGCTTCAGTAATAAAAATTTAACGCAATTTTGTGTAATTTTCAATATGGACATAATTCTTCAAAGTTATAGTACTCCTTAACATCGAATATATTGCCCTTAATGAAGATGGTTTGAATTTCTTAGTCTTAGTCTTAATTTCTTAGTTTCATATTTTCCTCTTGACTTTTCTGGCAATATGTTGTCAGTAGTGTCCGTGGCTAATTGTATAATAATGGGTGGTGTGCTACTTAGTTCGTTTTCACTATTTGATGAGCTCATTTCAATAATTTGTCTTTTAAACAAATGTACATTCACACTAACAGCTAGTGACAGCAAGTCTTATTAATTATTAAACGTCAAAACAACCTCTACTATTCGTTTCCATGATTACTCGAAACCATTGACTGACTAAACTTGGGTGATAAATTGTTGTTTTTCTAGAACTGAAGCGTGATTTTTTTTCATTACGTGCTAGTCATTACGTGTCAGTATCCGCAATGATCTATTTACTCAGTAACCAAATAGTAGGTAATATGGAATTCACTAGTGTGAGAGTAGAAAATAGATATTTACGTAATTAGTTATGAAAAGAGCGATATTGTTCAACAAGCGTAATATTTGCCAAAACGAGCGCTAGCGAGTTCTGCAAATTACGCGTGTTGAACAATGTCGCTCTCTTCATAACGTGTTTACGTACAACGTTTTATCTAATTCCGCGCTTTCATAATATTCAATAAAATCTTCAATTACAATAATTATATTGAAGTGGAATCAAATGGTGTTAGAAGTATTGTTACTATGATGTATTCACCCAGAAAATTGACTTACTTTAAATAACTGTGTCCTGAATAATGTTTTCAATGTTTATAAATCTCAAAATACTATTGAATTAAAATAATGGGTTAATTGTACAGTTTAAATAATGGAATAATTGTCAGTTTTGACAGTACCTACCTAATTAATAAATTATTCTTTGAAACTCATGTGGTATCTCTATGTTGAAACATAAACAGTTACGTAAAGTTTTTACATAACTACTTTTCATAACTGATATATGGAGGTTATGAAAAATGTGACGTTACCTAACGTCAAGGAGTGTCGTAAAGTGTCACATTTGATAGCGAAATTAGATAATAGTTATTTACGTAATTAGTGGGATATGGACATTATTATCGCACGCATGTGAAGTTTGCACATAAGTGCGTTAATAATTCCTATCACACGTGTTACGTACAAAATTTTATCTACAACTGTTTATTAGTATTATTAACAGTACCTATAATATAAAATTTGAAAAAAATCTCAATCCAACGTATTTTTAATAATATTGACTGCAAACATAAGGTACTGTGTATCATATTTTATGACCATAGCAACAAAGACAAACAAGGCTGTGAAAAAAAAAAAAAATTAGTTATGTCATCAAATTTTCAAAGTTGAATGAACAAAAATCTATAAAAATGAATTCAAGCGAAGAAAATCTCCTTTCAGAAATTGAAAATGCAGCTTCCAGTGTTATTTTAAATATTTAATTCTGGTATTAATATGTTTCTAGATTCTTATTGTAATGTAATGTAATCAAAAACGCACCAGTGCGGTAATATGACATCACGACATTATGACATTAAAAATAGTGTCAAATCGTACCCGTTACATGACAGTTGTAGATAAAATAATTTAAATATTCAAATTTCTCCGAAATGAACTCAATGTCAAACGTGACATTTATACTTCTAGATCAGTTTAAAATATAATTTGCATTTTGGTGAAATTGTATATATCACTTTTTATATTGTTCTGTTCGGTTCTGTTCCTTAAAAAAATATAAATCTTTTTATTTCTTTTGTTCTTTTTGTGTAATGGATAGTGTAATATATTATTTAGGACCATTTAAATGTATGTAGGGCTAAGACGTCGGTAAGTAATTTACTTACCGACGTCTGAACAGTAACTAGTAAACTCAATCCACCGTCCTGACAACCGATACTGTCAATAAACAAAAAAGATCGATCGCGCAAAAAATAAATGTAGCGTATTTTTAAGAGACAACATGCCATTCAAAAAGGCTCTTCTACGAATATAATAGGCGCGGATGTTTTTGGTGCAGTATATATCCATGGAAATCGTCAAAATTGTATTTCAAGAGCTTCTTTCCGTACAATCTACACAAGTGCATCGTTCTTGTGAAGATTTGAAATATACGTTATTATTAAGTATTATGAATCATTTTGCAATGCTGAGCTAATGTTTCGTCTGCTTCGTCGGCAACAAAAGAATAATGTGAAACGAGGAATATATAGTTTCAAAGTTATAGGTTTCTGCTGGGAATACTACTTCTTATTTCACTGCAGTGCACAGTGCTCAAAAACTTTAATTGAATGAAAACATATACTGAGATTGCAGGAGAATCCCATTAATTCTTCATAGAAATGTCGGCTCAATATTTATGGCTGAAGCAATAGGAGTACCTAGAAGTGGTACATCATCTCACAATCATGTAGAGAAGGCTAAAAGAGCCACATATAATTTCTTAGGTGAATAATATTTCGATGATAAAGTCTGAAAACCCATAGTGTACCTATTGATTGAATTAGTGGAAAAGAAATATTAGATAATTTTCAGAATATATATTTTTAAAGTAGTGTGTACAAGTTACTCTTTCCCCTCGCTTGATTTGCGCTTGTGGAAAACTATAACTTGTTGTACAGACTAATATTACATAACGGTTATTAAAAATAGATGAATACTCGATTTTTTGTTTTCATCAAAGAGAAAATAAGTCGGTATTGAATATTTAAAATATTACTCAATACAAACGTACCTTCCCTGCAACTTTTGGAGATATGACTATATCAAAAATAATATACAAACACGGAATCAGGCCTTAGCTAAACAGTTAATTGAACGCTTTTTGTAGAGTTGTGGAGTTAAAATTTAGTTCAACGACACAAAATACTAGAGCAGAATCAAAGAAAAAGCAAAAGTTTTACAAAACACTTACTGAAAATAACTAAAACAGCAAAATAAAACCACTTAAATATCAAAGGGCTTATACGGCAGCTGATTTGTTCTACTCGTTGCTACGATGATATTTCAGAGCGCCTACTATCGAATTTTACTTTTCCCAATATGGCTCTGGTTTTAACAATAAGTTCGTGCATACGACTTCAACTTCACGCGAGTTGTTCTTCTTACGTGAAACGGAATCTCACATTAAATGTCCAATGGAAGAAAAAAACTGAAATATATTTTGGCACAATTTCAAAGATTATAACATTATGCAAATGCTATAATTTATGGACCCGGTCGAGTAGAATGTTACAATGTTGTTGTGGAATTTGTTAATTACTGATCTCATCTTACGATTATGGAAATATTCCACATAGTGAGGGTTGGAACAATTAATTTCTATAGTGCTTTATATCGTATACAGAGATAGCATCACGTATTCGAGAAGCTTCTGAGAAGGATGTTTTATTCCATCGACTGCCAAAATTTTGGACCTTTTGGCGTCTAACCTAATGATTACAGCTTTTATTAATGATAATTCGACGTATTTATACCTCATTTTATTCAGTAGTATACAATTTGCAGCTAGTATAAAAATGTGGTACATTATCAATATGAAAAGAGAAGTTAACATGAAAGAATATATATTTTTCTTTATACGGAGCAAATCAAATGTGGAAACACTATAGCTAATTGAAATTTATGAGCACTTTCAAAAATCACCCTGTAATTTAATAAAGAAAATACGTGGAAACTTCTCACCAGCCACATGAAATCCTCCCTGGGGACTCTATATATGGTAGAACTATGTAAAATTCCTAATGACTAACCCTGCAAGCAGTACCTCCGTACTAACATTTATCAATTCTATTGGCCTCAGATAATCAATTCATACCATCAAATATGTATTTTCGCGTATTTTACATAAAGCTTATCTAAATATTTATGGGTATCCGTTGAGATGAGAAGGAATTGTTGGAAATCATATTGCTCAATATCTGAGATACATTTCTATTCGGATATTGGTTAACGTGAACGGTCCATTTACATTAGTCTATCAACACAAACATAGCCCTTTTGGTATTCTAGGGAGTCCATAGCGGTTCAGAATATCTGTCGAACTTTGTACATTGTTATTACAGTTTAGTCACGGAAGCGGGATATATGTAAATGTGTATCCTGCTGTGAAATCCTTATGCTCCGTGTCATAGAAGACACGACTGTAAATCTAGTATTGGGACTTGAATTTTAATATTATGTCAAGTTTCATTAGACCGTTCAGCCAGAGGTGAAGCGTGAAAATGAAATGACATTTTCCAAGTATTTCGAAAAAAGGAACATTTTTCGATTGATAATTAATTGGAACGAAAGAAGAGAGGAGAGGTGAGACGACTATATCCGAAAGGTTGTTAGGAGTTTACTGCGGAAAATGATTGTACTGCACGTGTAATACAGACAACCAAACGTAAAGAGCGAAGTAATTTTGGTAGCGTTTCTCGTGAATGTTGAATTGAATAAAGTTAGTTTCCGTTACACTACCAATGCGGTGCTGGTGGGCCGCTTTGGAAGGAGTCACACCATAATCATAGTGTAGTTCATCTGTCATGAGCGTTTTTTATTGATTTCATTGATTCCATCAAAAACGTAACTTGCATTGGAGATCTTCTACTGCATGATTTGAATTGAATTGAAATTCATCATTTATTGAAGGATTGAATATTTAGCAGTCTTCAGGGTTTGGTTGAAAGAAAATGCACGTGAATTTATACGGTAACGGTAGGCACAGCTGGGATAGCCTATTTTGGTGCGCTGTTTGATGGTGGAAAGGTAAGGTATTTCCGATGCTAAGAAATTGGCGAAAACTGGAAAATGCCTTGTAGCCCTGTCCTTGAACAAACAGAGCCGTTGTGGTTATAATAGGCCGGTATGAGAAGACGAAGTGTCTCGATTACCGTCAT
Source organism: Galerucella pusilla (assembly GCA_910591695.1). NCBI lineage: Eukaryota > Metazoa > Arthropoda > Insecta > Coleoptera > Chrysomelidae > Galerucella > Galerucella pusilla. The sequence goes on from CAJUYI010006422.1 coordinate 12,348, forward strand.
ATTGAAGAAAGGGACTGTATTTATTAAGATAGCGCACGTTATCTCAATAATTTTTAAGATAAACGGCATGGAATCGGCTTTGGGAGTGTTATGGGAAGCTGATTCCTCGGGTTTCCAGAAAGGAATTTGCCTGTTCGGGCACTTTAGGTCATTTGTTGCGTGGTCGCCACCACAGTTCTTGCGAAAGGGCTTTTTAGCATTTTGCGGATCTGTGATCGTTACTACCACAGTTTGGCACCCGTCCAAAAAAGCTTTGCTTCAGATTTAGTTTCGAAGTGGTTAGTCGGTTACTCAATGAGTATCTATTTTTGGGAGCATCTATCCAACAAATTTGTGAAAAAATGTTACTAATAACATTTTATAGTGATTTTCATAGGTTTTTGATGTGATGGTTGCTGTAATGGGGCACTTTTGATAAAATGCGAGTCACGGATTCATAAATCATAAATTCAAGAGAACGGAATGCTTTTGATAAAAATGGTTTGAAAAAATTCATTTTATATCCATCTAGATAAACTGTAATACCGGAACGGCTCATAATGTATGTGTTTACTTCCTTTGAAATGCGTTTGTAATATCGCTCGTTAAAGGAGGTAATATATGCTCCGCGTTAAACCTTCTTCCACAAATGAATAACTCAACAGTGGGGATTTGCAAATATGTGGCCGTCTAGCTTGCTCCTATCGGAAATACCATAAATTTCAAAGAGATTTACTGTAGACCTCGCCGTATCCCCAGATTCACCAGCTCCCGCAATATGGACAGAGAACTTTACGTACAAGGGTAGTTTGCAATCTTATGCTTGTTTTTCAACAAAATTTCACGATTTTTGTTAGCTTTTCAATACAGACATTTTGGAACGTGATAAAATATTGGCTCGATTTCGATTTCTCTGAATCGGAAATTTCAACACCAAAGGATTAGTTGTTGGATTAGCTTGAGTCCCAATTCACTAGCTCGAACACAAGTCTGAATTATTACGTACGGCATAATCTTTGTGGGTATCCATTATTTTAATAACTTGGTTTTGTTTGTTTGGTGGTAAACATTTACATGAGTTCTGCACATTATTGGATTACACAGGCTTTTATAAGATGGTCACATAGTATATATAATATTTCAAAGTATTCAGTTGAAATTTACTCAAATATTTTGATGTATAATTCACCAGACTCGAAATATGCTTCGAAAGGAATTAAAATCCGATAATGCAGAAGTGGACAGGAATGATGCAGAAAACAACAGAGCATATGGATAGATCCAGAATCCAGCACTGGAACCAAAATACCTCTTGGGAACTGCAGTACCTAGTTGTCCGAAAATTAAGGCAGTGTTTATTCTTAACACAAACCGATAAAGTGTCCTTAGGGCCATTCGCACCGGTTACACTTAAACGTTAAGTGTCACTCAAAT
>CAJUYI010006423.1:0-13759 GCA_910591695.1 Galerucella pusilla
TATACCTCCAACGTTTGATAAAGCTACTGTGTTAGCGAAACGCGTCACTTTATGTTTAAATTACAATGTAGATTTTACAAAATAAAATTGTTTGATTTCATAACTTGATATTTTTGCTCCTATTAAAACTATTCGTATAGGAAAAAAACCATACGCACCTTGGATAACTGAAAATATAAAATTCATGCAAAAACTAAGAGATAAAGCGTTGAGAAAATTTAAAAATAATAGTACACCTGCTAATTGGTCTTACTACAAACAAGTTAGGAACTTCACAACCAATGCAATACATAATGAAAAAAGGGCATATTTCAGATACAAATTTGCAAATACTAATACTAAACAAACTTGGCAAGAAATAAAAAAATTAAATATTTCAAAAAATGAATATAACGATATTCCCACTCAGTTAAATGATGTTGAAACTATTAACAAGCACTTTACTAGCATCGAAAATAAACAGCCAAATCACAATATAATTCATTATTACAATTCTCAAATAAAAAATAATATAAATAATCCTCTTGTGTTCACACTTGTGACAGAAGGAGTGGTTTCAAATATAATTTTAAATATTAAAACTAAAGCTTACGGAACCGATAATATGAATATCGATATAATATTACTTTTTTGTCCATTTATAATTCCTTATATTACTAATATTATAAATCAATGCATTTTGACCTCTTATTTTCCCGCGGAGTGGAAATATGCAAATGTTATACCTATACCTAAAATTAGCTCACCAACTGATTTGAGCCATTTAAGGTCTATTAGTATTTTACCCGTGTTGTCGAAAGTATTGGAGAAGGTTTTGGATATACAAATTAGAGAACACCTTAATAAATTTAAATTATTACCTACAAAACAATCTGGATTTCGCAGTGGACATAGTTGCGCCACTGCCCTTGCTGATATAGTTGATGATTTAATTCAGGCAGAAGATACCAATCAAATAAGTATATTAATTTTATTAGATTATTCCAAAGCTTTTGATATGTTAAATCATCAAATATTGTTGTCAATCACTCACTATTTAGGCTTTTCTGATGAAGCTACTAAATTTACAAAATCCTTTTTAAGTGATCGATTCCAAAGAGTACAAGTAGGTGAAAACAAGTCTAAAAAAATCAAATTAAAACTCGGGGTGCCTCAAGGCAGTATACTTGGTCCACTATTATATACTATGTATACCAGTAACTTTCAGAACTCTCTAAAACACTGTAACTATCATTTTTATGCTGACGATACCCAAATATACTGTTCTTTTAAATATGAAAATTTAACGGATTCTTCTAATTTAATCAATAATGATTTAAAAAATTTAGCTAAGACCTCATCCGATCACCTACTGAAACTAAATCGTCTGCTTTGCTATTCTGTAAGGATTCTGTGAGAGATGCTGTTCAAAACCAGATGCAATTAGAAATAGAATCTAAAATTATTCCTTTTAGCAGCAAAGGAAAAAGTCTGGGACTCGTTTTTGATAATAAGCTACGATTCAAAGACCATATTACATCTAAATTGAAACTTTCATACTGTGGATTGAAAGCAATTTACCCACATAGACACTTTCTAGATGTTGACATAAAAAAAAGTTATGCGAATCACTTATACTTTCCTTATTCGATCATTGTGACACGGTATATGGTTCATGTTTAGATGCTGTTGACAAAACTCGGATTCAAAAAGTCCAAAATTCGTTTATCCGTCTTATTTACGGCATTAGACGTGGGTATAGGGTATCCCATAAACTCAAAGATCTGAAATGGCTTAATATGCATAATCGCCGTAAATTGCATTTTGCTTCATTTATATTCAATATTATAAAGTTCAAAACCCCACCATACTTACATAAAAAAATTAAATATCGTACTGATGTCCATAATATAAATGTGAGACGAAAGCAAATGCTTACCATATCTCTTCACCGCAAAGAAATATTCAAACGAGCATTTTCATACAATGTGGCAAAAGTTGCAAATAATTTATTAGAAAATAAACTTTTCAATGTCTTAATATCTCCAAAAAGCTTCAAAATGAACTATAAAAAATACCTATTTACTCTGTGATGCTGATACTATTGTCAGTTTCAATTTCAATGACAACTATTTTATACATTTTAAAGTCCTTTCTCAATTTGTTTCTTTATTACTCAGATAAACAAGGTTACATGTCATGTATTTAAAACTAATATATTTGTTTTTCTCTGTATTAATATTGTATATGTAGTATTTTTGTTCTAAATTTTTACATTTCCTTTATTTCTTTTTTTTAGTTTTTGTTTTGTTTTTAAATAACAATTTATTAGCTAAAATCAGAATCAATAATTCCTGTGTGTAGTTAGAAATAATCTGGCTTTAGCAGAAGAACAGACATTTAAGTCCAAAAGACATAAATGAACTGAGCTAAAATGCCAATTACTCAATATACTAAATCGCATACTTTATATTATATTTAATTTATTGCTGTATAATATTGGGTAATAAACGTATTTATTATTATTATCATTATATTTAAATAAACAACGTCTGTTTTTTGAATATTATCTTTTCTTTCAAGATTGATTTTATTTAATTGTTCAGTTCTCTTTGTTAATTGTTTTTGATAAAGATCGTTAAAAAATGGAAAAATTTCTGTTCTTCGATATTCATTGTAGTCTTGGTAAATTTGTTTATTAGAATCAATTTCGTGAAAATTTAAGTTTTCGTATGGTCCATAAAGAAGTGAAAAGGGAGTGAAGTTTGTTATTGAATGTATTGATTGGTTATAGATAAGAATAGCGGTTGTTATTAAATCATTAATATTTTCTTTTGACTTTTGTCTTAAAATTCTTAATTTTTCGATTAAAGTGGAATGAGCTCTTTCTATTGGGGAGTTTCCAGTATGTGATTGAGGGGTTGTATAATGGATTTTTATTTGAAAAAGTGACATGTATTCTTTGAAGGTTTCGCTTGTAAATTCTCTTGCATTATCGCAAGTTATTTGCGAAGGGTAGTTGTGGTGGGAGAAATAATGACGTAATTTATTAAGAATTGTGATACAATTTGAATCGCTAATTTCATAGGCTTGAAGGTATCTAGAAAATAAATCGAGTATTGTTAAGTATTGTTTATTTTCTACAGAAAATACGTCGATATGAAGGTTTTCAAAAGGTTTTTTGGAAATAAGTGGTCCCGAAAATGGTACTTTACGAGGGTTTCTATCATATTTGGAAGTGAGACATAGTTCACAATGATTAATATGGTTTGTTACTAATTCTTGAATTTTTGGAAAATAATATAGAGATTGTAAATGTTTTACAGTTTCTGTGATACCATTATGAGTTTCTGAATGATAGTCTGAAATAATACGAATTTGTTCGTCTTTACAGATTATATCTTTCAAAAAAATATTTGTTTTGATAATTTTTACATTTGGTTCTAAAATTTCAGAACAATATATATAATATGTTTTCGTTGGGTTAATTATTTCTAAAAACATGTTACTTATTACATTATGGTCTGAGCCTTTACGGAAAATTAAAGTATATCTATTTTTACTAAAGGGTTTCGAATAATCTATATCGTTTTTATCTCCGTATTTCAGAATTATTTGAAAATGAGAAGAATTTAAGGATTTATCCGAAATTGGAAAGCCAAAAATTGGGCTTTCTTGTGCAGAATGTTTAGTTTCGTCTGAAGCGAGACTTTTGTTATCATCTGGTAATGTACTCAAAATTTCGTCAGCATCGCTGAGTGCTAAATTTGGGTCAGAATTTGCTCTAGCTAAAATTGAAAAAGAATCAATCTCATCAGAGTTTTGTTTGACATTTTCAGTCTTTATACTTGGTTTTGGGGGAGTAATAGTTATATCGCTAATTATATTAATTTTTTGTTTTGTTTTAGAGGGTGTTTTATCAATTGCATTTATTTTAATTCTAGATAATGCGTCGGCAACATAATTTTCTTTTCCTTTTTTATATTTAATTTCGAAATCAAACTCTTCGAGTTTCAATTTCCATCTTATTAAACGCTGATTGGGTTCTTTAAGAGAGTGTAACCAAACGAGTGGCCTGTGATCGGTTTCAATAATAAATTTCTCAAAATACAAAAATATGGTCGGAAATGTTTGCTCCTGTCGATTATAGCTAATAACTCTTTTTCTATAGTGCCATAATTTCTTTCGGCTGAATTTAGAGTTCTAGAATAAAAGGCTATTGGATGGGAATTTTGAGAAAGTACGCTTCCTATAGCAATATTCGAAGCGTCGGTTGTTAAGGTAAATGTTTTTGTAAATTCGGGGTACGCCAAAACTGGAGAGTTACAAAGAAGCTGTTTACATTTTTCGAATGCGTCCAGGTAATCTGGGTCATTTAAATTCAATTTGGTTCCTTTTTTAAGGTATTTATTAATTGGATATGTTATTTTGGCAAAGTTTTGAATGAATTTGCGATAATATGAGAGCAATCCTAAAAATGATTTAATTTGTTTTTCATTTTTTGGCAAGGGAAAATTTTGGATTGATTTTATCTTATCTACTCGGTTTTATACCATTAGGGGTTATTACGTGGCCTAAGAAGGCGACTTCTTTTCTGAGAAATTCAGATTTGTCTAATTTTACTTTTAAATTATATTTTTCAAGTTCGTTAAATATTTGTTTAATGTGAATAATATGATCCTGAAGGGATTTTGAAAAAATGACTATATCGTCCATGTATACGAAACATGATTTATAAAGAAAAGAACGGAGAATTGTGTCCATGACACGTTGAAAAGTTGCTGGGGCATTTTTCAAACCAAATGGCATACGTGTATATTCGTAGTGGCCATTGTCTACTGTAAATGCAGTTTTTTCTGCCGAATTTGGATCTATTTCGATTTGGTGAAAACCTTGTGCCAAATCTAATGTAGAAAAATAAGTGCTTCGACCAAGATTGTCGAGAATTTCGTCGATACGAGGAAGGGGGTATTTATCTTCAATAGTTTTCTCATTAAGTTTTCTATAGTCTATAACTAAACGAAATTTCTTCTTTCCGCTAGCATCTATTCGCTTAGGGACAAGAAAAGTAGGAAAACTGTATGGAGATATGCTAGGCTTAATAATTTCATTATTTAAAAGTTTTTGAATTTGATCTTGGATCTCTTGTTTTAAGTGATAAGGGTATCTATACGATTTTTGATAAATCGGTGTATCGTCAATTGTTCTAATATTATGTTTAACTGCATGAGTAAATGTTAAATCTGAGTGTTCATTATAAAATATATTTTTAAACTTTTTACAAAGAGAAAATATCGCATCTTTTTCTTCGGGATTCAGATGATCTGTTCGAAGAAGTTTGGTGATGTCAATATTGTTATAATTCGACTTAGGGTTCCTTTCATGAAATTTTGAAAGGGGTTGAACTTGAACAGGTTCATGAAAATTAATAGAAATATTATTCAATGAAATTTCTTGTTCTATTGGTATTTTACAATAACCATTTTGTGCTACTGCTATACATTCGGGTATAATTGTATCTTTTAATTTTATTTCTGGGAGAACTATTGGTCCATTATCGATATTTACTGGGATATTTAAAGTTCTTTTATCTAATGGTTCAGAATAAGGGGTAAATAGATGTGGGTTAATTTCAAAATAAAAAGGTATTTTGATAGAATTAATTTGTAAAATATGATATCCATAATCAATAAGAGCTTTCAATTTATCGAAGTCTTGACTACCTATTAATGCATCGAATCTTTCGTGCCAAGGTATTATAAACATATCGAAAGTATATTTAATACCAAATTCTTTCAAAAGAGGGTATTTGCAGTTAAAATTACCATTATACGTAGTTTTAATAGCTTTAACGGAAAATTTTGATTTATAAATTGAATTAGAAAATAATCTATAAGTAGATAGAGCTATGGGGATTCTGAGCCACTACTTCAAAAATCTCCGCTTGGTGGCGCTGAGAGTGGCGCGGCAAATTTGAATGTAGTCATTTTTAGTATTTCAATGCAGGCCGCCATTTTTAGTCCTGTTGTATATTTAAAAGCGGCAGCCATTTTTAGTCCTGTTGTATATTTAAAAATCTGAAAAAAACTTCAGTGAGATTCGATCCCACAACCTTCGCGTCTATAGCAAGGCATTCAACACATGCTGCCATAAGCTCTCATGCATATTATTAGCGAAGAAAGGTATCGCTGCTGCAATGTGAACAGCGCGCGCACCGTACGCTTCTTACTGTAAAATGTGACGTAGTCGAGAAAGATCCGTTTGGATGATAAGGCGGCGCGAAAAAATTTAATAAAATAACATTGTGTCACCAGAGTGTTCTTTTGTAATATGTCTTCAGAACAGTCATCGTTTTGAGGAGTCCATTAAGAATATTGGTAAATTAGACATTGCTTTTTACGAAGATAAAAGTGAGGTTATAAATCAACTGGAAAATCTTAGTTTATCTGATAAGAAAGTGACGTGGAGAAGTCTTCACTGGTTGTCTGAAGAGGTCCAAGTCCGTAGACTGCCGCAAACTACTTATCCGTTAAGACGTATTCAACCTACGCCATGTTCAACAGAACAGAAGGGGATATAAAAAATGAAATTAATAACGTTTTCGCCATGTCATGTGTAATATTAGTGGCTGTATTTGTTTTAATTTTAAAAATTATTTTAAAAATTGTAAAACGAAAATTCCAATCTTCATGTAATATAAAAGTTGATGAATATACAGAGTGTATCAATAAAACCCATGTTTTTTCAAAAACAATTTATAATGGTAATACAGTATTTGAAAACCAGTGGCGGAGGCGTTGTACATTTCTTTCGGTACACGAATATACTCCAGTGGCGTGGCAGGGGTTTGGATCGTGGACAAAGTTTCCTGTTTCACACGGCGTACCATCAAATTTGCAAACGTCAATAATATGTGGAAAAATACCGGGGCATTTCTTTTGCAGAAACTCGGCTTTCTGTTGTCCTCGAACGTAAATGTAGTCTGCGGCATACAATAACTTGCTTTCAGGCCCTAACGTCTAGTATATAAGTGAATCACTCATTATATATACAGGGTGGATTGAAAGTTTCTTTGAATGCATGTGGCTGGTAAGTCAACTTTAGCAAACAACATCTCGTTCGAAAGGCATTAACGTCTAGTATATACTTGAATCATAAACAAAGTGGAGTATCTTTGGCTGGTAGGTCGACTTCAGCAAACGACATCTGAAAGGTATTAACGTCTAATATAAACGTGAATCATATACAGGGTGGATCGATATCTTTGAATGGTAGGTCGACTTTAGCAAACGACATCTGAAAGGTATTAACGTCTAATATATACGTAAATCATATACAGGGTGGATCGATATCTTTGAATGGTAGGTCGACTTTAGCAAACGACATCTGTAAGGTATTAACGGCTAATATATACGTGAATCATATACAGGGTGGATCGAAAGTATCTTTGAATGGTAGGTTGATTTCAGCATCTCGTTCGAAAGGTCTTAACGTCTAGTAGTGGTATCAGCATAAATATACAGAGTGTAGCGAAGACTACAAAGAAAAATGGTGTCAACTCAAACGTCACATGAAACGTCGATGCTGCGGAATTCAAGATTAGAGTGCGAAAATTTCAGTGTATTTGTATTATATGTATCTAACGCTATTCGGGTCTAATTCATTTAACCAAATGTCTTTTCGTGATCAATGGACCCATATCTCCAAAACACCTGCGTGAAAACAAACTTTATATTATTGATTTGTGGAACGAACCGATCAATATGAGATTCTACACTCTAGCTCGTAAAATATTTCTCCGCTTTGAATCTTAAAACTACCCAGAGTACAGCGTACATCTAGACGACACTTATGTACATAAGTATTGCATCTTTGAAAAACCATCCCAGCCCTAAACGGTGCATGAGAATAGCTCCAAAAGTAGAAAACTGCTAAACGTAGAGGGGAATACTTATACAATAAATATATTTATATAATAAAATTTCAAATTGGTCAAACGTTACTGGTCACGTCAACTACGTCACTTGCCATGTCAAACGTCACATACAACGTTGAACGTCACGTACCAAGTCTAAATTCACATGTCACGTCACATGTCAGACGTCACATGTCACATCAAACGTCACATGTCACGTCAAACGTCACATTTCACGTCACATTTCACGTCACATGACACGTCAACCGTCACATGTCAAACGTCACATGTCACGTCAAACGTTATGTGTCACGTCAAAACGTGCTACGTCAAAGGCAACGTGTTGAGTCTTTGGGAGGTTTTTTAAAAAAACATATATATGTTGTTGATGATGTGTTTGGGGATTAGTTTTTTAAAGATAACAGAAAGGTGAAGATCATGTTAATAATTATATTAGCGACAGCGCTTTGCCCAGCGCTATGTGTTATCGACCAACAGTACGCTATGAAGTATTTACAACGTTTCGGGTACACAAATGAAAATGATTTGACTAAACTTGGAGATTATTTGTTGAGTTTTCAAGAAAGATATAATATCCCTGCAACGGGATAATTAGATGAAAAAACAATTCAACTTCTAAATAGACCAAGATGTAATGTAAGTGAAGCAGCTTCCGACGATGATCATTCTTTTAGAGTTAAATCAAAATGGTCAAAATTTGATTTGAAATGGTATTTCCCTCAGGCAACTCGGGCAAATCCAGAATATCTTGAAGTAACCAAAAAGGCTTTTGAAGTGTAGAGTAACAGTTCAAAGTTTAAATTTGAATTAATACACAAAACACTACCTTATGCTCCCGATATAACTATTACAGTTGTACGGGGAAAGCACTATTTTCGAGCAGATTGCCAAGGTAGAGATGAGTGCTCCAGTACATTTGATGGTCCCGGAAAGGTGTTGGCACATGCTTATTTCCCAAGAGGCAACAGTTGTGTAGAGCTTCATATTGATGCTGATGAGAAGTGGGATTTAAGTTTGGATGGATCAACTTCAGAAGATCAGACTAGTCTACTTATGGTATTAATTCATGAAATTGGACATATCCTAGGAATTGCTCACAGTGATATTGAGTCAGCAATAATGTATCCATGGTATCAATTCAACATTGCTCCTAAATTGGATGAGGATGATAAAATGGCCCTTGAAGCTCTTTATGGACCAATCAATACATATGTAAATAATCCTTTCAAACCCACATCTCGTCCACCACCGACTACAAAGACACTTGATCATAGACATCAACCAAATGAACCGGATAAAAATTTATGCGATATAACACCGGAGTATAATGTTCATTGCCATGGCTGGTGAATTTGAAAATTACCATTTATATATTATTAATGGAAATTCCCTATGGAAAATTGATTTGAACTCGAAACTTATTCCCTCGCAACCAGAAATACTCGATGATTATTTACCTGAAGAAGTGGGCCCCGTAATTCAAATTTTTCAAAGTTCTTCAAATAATTTAATAGCAGTCAATGACCGTAAATACTATGTAGCAGATTTTCCCGCTCTACAAATACTTGAGGAAAATAATTTAATTATACCTAAAAATTCTCAAATAAACCCAATGTTTCAAAGCAATCATGGGAAAATATATGTATTTTATAATAACAGTAATTATATTGAATTTGACAAGAACTTGAAAACTATCCAGAATAGAGGAAAAATAAAAGATATTTTCCCTGGACTACCCACAGATGTTACGGGAGCATTCCAGTACATTGACGGACACATGTACTTTTTCAAAAAACACCACATACTACAAATATAATGAGTTTACCAAAAAACTTGTTGCAGCCGGACCCTTTAATTGGAACATATTTGATATTCCATGTCCTAATGGAGACCTTTTAAATCATCTCAAGACTTTATTAACAAAAATAATTTCTTTTTATCAATAATATTTTTAAAATAAACTTTTGCAAATAATTAAATTGTTTTTCTGAAATTCCTACGAACGTTACATTAAAATGTATCGAATAGTAGAACCGGATGAAGCCTCGGTTTGATAATATAATAATTCCAGGTAGTTCTTTAAGATGTGTAAGTTTTATAGTTATTGTTTATCATAAATATATATTAATCTTTTGTCGGTTCAATCAAATTTTGTGATTTAGACTTTTAAAATGTGTAAGTTTTATAGTTATTGTTTATCATAAATATATATATTATAAAATTCATTTTTTATTTCTTTTTCCTACATTCATGTGAAGACTCAAAGTGCTATTCGAGAATTTTATTGAACTTTAACTGAATATATTATAGCAACACAAATTCTTATGATACCTACTCTTTTATCATACACAGAGTGTTGCAAAATTATCTCAAGTGACGTTGGAAAGACACGTTCACTACCGCTATGACATATCGTTGAAAAAAAAAACCCAACATTCTTTTAACATATACAGGGTGCAGCAAAAAGTATGGGACAAAACATAGTGTGTATCATACAAAGACAGGTGACATATACGATTGTTTTAGATATGGATACATTAAGTGAAAACTTTATAAAAATAATTTGCGAAAATATAGAAGGTTCTATATTCAGCCTTTCGAAAAAGGTCAAAACGTCACATGCCAATTATCAGAGTGAAAAAATGTGAAACGTTATGTGATAAAATATAAAATTCCACTATCCTTGTTAGGGTATATACAAGGTTTTTTTCCAATAAAAACTAATCACTCTAAAATATATTTTTAATAAATCTTCGGTAATACAGTATATGTTAAATAAAAAAAATGGTTGATGATGATGTCTTTCTGAGTTATTTAACACTCACTGGTGAATCCCCATTTTTAGTATAACCACCCTGTAGAAATGGAATGCGTTGCGTGAAGTAGAGGAAACAAGCCCGCCCAAGGTTATTATACATTAATTATATATTTTTAATGGGATAGTCTCTACTTTGTTATGGTCTATACTGGACAGCATTGTTTTTAAATGCTTCAGTAGACCCTCTTCAGGATACGATATACCAAATAAACTCCAACCAAATGGAGCTGCTTCTGCTACATATCACTACTGTTGGATGTCACGTCAAAATGTCGCGTTGTCACGTCAAACGTCACGTTGTCACGTCAAACGTCACGTTGTCACGTCAAACGTTACGTTGTCACGTCAAACGTCACGTTGTCACGACAAATGTCATGTTGTCACGTCAATTGTCACGCTATCACGTCAAATGTCACGTTGTTACGTCAAACGTCACGTTATCACGACAAACGTCACGTTGTCACGTCAAATGTCGCGTTATCACGTCAAATTGAACTTCATATTTGATGGTGATGAAAAGTTTGGATGGATCAAGTTCATCGAACTAGTCTACTTATGTATTAAATTGGACTAGGTGCACAGTGACACAGCAATAATGTATCAATTCAACGAGGCTCCAAAATTGGCTGGCTCTTTATGGGCCAATAACCAAACATAATTCTGTCAAACCTACCACTACAAAGACACTTCGTCAAAGACCTCAACCCGTTAAGAACTTATCCGGAGTGTTTATGGTCAATTTTAAAATTATCATTTATTAATGAACATTATGGAAAATTGAAAAACTTCCCATACAACCAGCTGATGATCTTTTGGTAATTTGATTGCAATGTCCGTAAATATTATGTAACAGATTTTCCTAGTTTGCAAAAAGATTTATTCGAACCCAAAAATTCTCGAATAAACACAAAGCAATCATGGGAAAATGTATTTTATAATATTGATAATTATAACCAAAACTCTATTATCAAATAAAAGATATTTTCTCAGGGATACCAACAGATGTTACAGGCGCATTCCATTGACGCTCACACTTTTTAAAAACACTACCTTCTACAAATGAGTTTAAAAACACAGTTGTACCCTTTAATTGGAACAATGATATTCCATCCCCCCAATAGAGACCTTTTTAAATCATCTAAAGATTTTATTAACAAAAATTATTTCTTATTATCAATAATATTTTAAAAATAAACTCTAGAATTAAATTGCTTATCTGTCACACTACCTTGAGTTACAAAGAAGTTTTAACCACAACAGGTATTTGAACATGATAAGACGTATGGTCAGTGGTTCTCAACCGGATTTTGTCTTTTTAATACTTATTAAACAATGAAACATAAATTTATTGAGGATTTTGACTGAAAAAGGTTGCGAACCACTGCTCTGTCATGAAGCATATTTGAAGGACTTTTTGATCTGTTGAGGTGTACTATGGTGAAGAAATAAAGTCAATTTTCATAATTTTATTTCAAACTTGTCTTCCGTCTAATTTATGTCACACGTCGAATGTTAAACGTTACATGTCAAATGTAGCGTTAAACGTCACATGTAACATTGAACGACAAACGTCACATGTCAAATAACAAACGTCAAAACGTCACATGTGACGTATAGTGCCGTAGGGTCATTAGCATTAATATCGACATATGCAGAGTGTGTAGCGGAGAGTACAAAGAAAAATCTATGTGAATTAATCATAATATTTATTCTTTTAACATATACACATATGATTCTTGATCTATAGATCAAACTGAATGACGCTATTTATCCACAAAGTGCTATGACTCATGTCATAAGATTGGGAGAAATAAGAATTTAATTAAATCAGAAAACATATTGATTTATTCATAAAAAGATATGATTTTGCTAAGTAAATTCTTTAGCTGTTCTTTTAATCCTTCTTTGGAACACGGTATTCCGAACCGGTTCCAATTAAATTTTTCAGCTTCTTTGTATATTCCCTGAATTTATAATATATGTGTCTCCTTTCAAGAAATATATATATCCATCAATGAACTTGAAGGCACTTGTTATACCCAGTGGTAGGCCTGGAAATTGATCAGCAATTCGTCCACGCGTCTTTAATAGGAAAGGAAACATGGTAAATTCGATATAATTATAGGTATCGTAAAAAACGAAATTTCTACCATGATGGTCTTGATAAACTGCATTGATTTCTTTGAATTTAAAATTAATATTATTTCTTGTTATGCGTAAATCTGGGAAAGATGATGTAAGAAAGTCTTTAGTGGTGTTGTCGATTACCAAAAGGGAACCCTCAGAATTTTGAAAAAATATGCGATATATAGATGAAGACTTAAGTTGTGCAGGAAGATAATCATGAAGATCATCAGGACTTGAGGGGATTCGCATATCATTTAAATCAAATTTCCATAGAAAATTTTGGTGTCCAACATATAGTCGGAAGTTTGGAAACGACGGAGCAGTTGCCAGAAACATAAAGCTTGGTATTGTTATATCGCATAAATTTTTTATTGTTGTACTAGGATGGTTCTTATAGTTAAAATAATACCCTTTTTGGTGTGCGTCATCTATTGTGACGTATATCCGGGTTTTCGGCATTTCGTTTATTTTATTTGCTATTTTGACATATGGCTATCCTTAAATTCGATGAATAAGATCATCAGGATTGTATTTAGCCAAATTCGAAAAGGCTATGCAATGTTCAAGAAAACACCAATAATATACAACTATTTATTTAAATCATTGATAACTTTAAGTTTATAAAAGTATACATATTCTCTGAGAGCGTTGTTTAACATATCGTTTGGGGTTATGGAACAAAATGCATATAAAATTTGTAAAGGACTTTCAGAGGTGATAGTTTTACAGAAATCCAAAACATTATAATAATATTGACAAAAATTTAAATTTTCCAACATAGCTATACGTTGTATGATTAAATTATTTAATTTTAAAATTTGGGATACTTCTTCTTCATCCATGTAATACTCTACGCCATGTTTCCTCACAAAAATTACCTTACAGTCATCGTAATTTAA
>CAJUYI010006424.1:0-13759 GCA_910591695.1 Galerucella pusilla
TTTTTAACTAAAGTTAACAATTTTTTTATTTTTTGAATTTTCTTGTTTTTTTTTCAATTATTTTTTCTTACCTTATTTTGAAATTTCATCTTTTGTTATTACCCTTATTAAGTAAGAATAAGAATATACTTAACTAAGACATAAAAATATTTGATCAATATTATGAAATAAAAAATATTTCTCAAAATAGAGTAGTGGTGCGTTAATTTTGCCGGCCAGTGTATTTCTTGGATGAAATGTGGACACTTCTTGATAATTTAAAAATTTATAACACAGAGAATAAAGATTTAACATCGAAGTGTAAATTTCGAGCCTGTTGGATGATTACAATAACAGGTTTAAAAGCTCTTTGGCTCTTTGTGAGACTCTGCTTTTATTATTGCAAATAATATCCTCGAGAAGAGTTATAGTCTACCGTCATTTGTATCTTCGTTGTGATTATACTATACAAATTGCGATGAAGCGTTGTGCATATCAAAGTTGTAAAAATAATACAAGGGCTTTAGTTAAAGGACGAAGACGGAATGCCATTAAGTTTATTCCGTTTCCCAAACCCACGAGATGTCCCAGCAGATGCCTCAAATGGATTGAGTTATGTGGCAACCAAAATCTGAATTTTGCCACAATCAACAAAACCACTTATATTTGTAGTGAACATTTTGATAAGAATTGTGTAGATCCAAAACCCTATTGTAATGATGAGTCTACTGAATCTGAAGTAAATGCAGAATTGACTCAATCAAATGTACAAGAACTTGCTACTGTCTCAGATAATCCAATAGTTGTTGATGATCAATTATTTGAGAGTTTTCCTTCTCCAACTACAACCATTACAAATATTTTGGAACACAATTATAGCACTACCAATTTTGTAATGCAACCGCAACCGTAAACTGAACCAAAAAAAAGATAATTATACAAAAGATAGTACAAGTATATTCAAAACTTCACTGTGGACTATACTCATATCGGGAAAACTATTTTTCATATAAAAACCTAAAAAGAAATACTATATACTTTACTGGACTTAACCCTTCACATTTTGAAGCACTCTATTCATTCTTAGATGAAAATATTATGATTGACTTAAAATACCAATTTAAATATAAAAAGCAGCTTAGAGTTGGGAAGAATTTCTATTCAAAATTTTCTAATAGAGACAAGTTACGTTTGGTGCTAGTTAGATTGAGACGAGGATACACTTTACAAGAATTGACATTTTTTTGTAATACAAATAAATCATACATATCAGTGATCTTTTTTACCTGAGTTCAATTTATCTACCACCAAATCATTGGACTAAGAGGTGATTTATTTTTGGCAGCTAGAAATATAAAGGACATTCCTTATGGCTTCAAAAATTTTAAGGATAAAATTCTTGGGGTTATGGATGCCACCGAGATAACATTACAAATGGCAAGAAACTTTAGGAAGCAAGGAAATACTTACTCAAGTTACAAGCACACTAGTGGTGCCATAATATTCTTTAATGAAGGATTTGAAAGCTCCATATCTGATAGTGAATTGTTTGCACAGTGCTATATAAAAAACTTTCTGCAAGAAAATGACTGTTTATTAGCAGATAGGGGCTTTCTACTTCAAGATATTGCAAATGAACTTGAAATTAAAGTGATCACTCCACCATTTCTTTTGAAAAGAGTTAAACTGACAGCAGAAGAAGAACGTCTGACAAAAAAAAATTGCCAAATCCAGAGTTCATGTCGAACGTGCCATTAGAAAGATTAAATTATACAGAATATTAAGAAACCGTGGTCCTATTACCATGTTACCAATAATATCAAATATTTTCAGTATTGTGTGCTTTCTTGTAAATTTTGAAAAACCTTTGGTTAAATAGAATTCTGTATTCGAAAAATTGTTTGATATCATATTTTGTAGTTTATGTAATTTTTTGGATTATTACCATACCAACGTGCTGAAGAATTTTATACAAAACCAATAATTGAAGGTGTAATTAAACATATTGCTTCTGTTAACACTTTATTTTATTTACCTAGTTAAATCATAAATAGAAAAGATAAAAACCTCACTCTATAAATACATGTTAGCTTTTATTTATTGTTTTAAGACATTTAACCACAAAAATACACAAATTTAACCAGAAACAGGATTTATTACATATAAGTCGTCACAATTACAAGTTTATAATTTGAAAATTAATAAATCATTAATAAATCACATATTGTACTAGTACAATAATATCTAGGCTATTTCTACAGTCTGTTGCCAAAAGTAATAAAGCTATATTAAATGCCTAAAGAAAATTAGAGTTTTAAGCCAAACAGATAGGACTTAGCCCCCGAACAACTTTCATGGCAAACATTTCTGGCACAAATACATTTTCATAAAAATTTTTAGTTTTTTCAATTATTTGCTTCATTTTATCAGAATGATTTTTACGATTCACAGGAACTATGAGTATCCCACTTGGATTCCAAATTATTAAATTACAATTATCAATATCAAATACTATTAATGACACTAATATTTGATACAGATATGGATGATTTGGTTTTAAAAAAATTTTATCATTTGTTTTGGACAGGCAGAAATTATTCAATTGACTTTTTGTAAGGAATGTGTCAAAGTTTAAAATATTTTTGCATTTTTCCAAGACTTTTGGACATTTAATTTCAAAAATGTGGTCAATTGAGCCAACACTATTTCTTACTAACCCATCTATACTTGTTGCTAAGAAAGTAAAAAGTTTATTAACAACAAGTCCACATTCTTCTATTTTTTGACTTGCCTTAATAAAATAATTATATTTCGTTCCCACAATGGATTCATTTTTTTTCCATATTGCATCGCAGAAGTAGAAATTGGTTTTGTTTGAAGCCATTGCCTGGTCACTTTTTAAACCACAAACAATATGGACATTGGATGATGTTATGAAATTAGTTCTCCAGTATATCCATTTATGACTACCTTGAGGGAAAGAATCAGGTAATTGAACCAATTGATTGGTATAACCATTTAAAAAAATGTTCATATTATTAATAAATATTTTGGTCTGCTTATCTATCACCTCAAGTTCATCACTACTAAATTTGAAATCTTTATATTGAATGGAAAATAATGTTTCAAATATGGTTTCTTGACTCCCATTTTGAATGTTTACTAAAAAAGCATTCATGTCAATGTTTCCACAATAGTTTGTTGGGAGTGGATTATATACAGATCTTTCTGCAGGTTTATACCGCTTTATGGGATAGATATGAGTAGACACAGGTCCTGGATCCCTTTTATTCGAGCCTTGTCCCCATTCACATGGCTGACTTGTAGAAGCTACAGGCACATGACCATGTTCTTTTATGTATTTTGACAAAAAAAGTGATAATGCAGTAATGCACTTGCCCATTGCAGACTGTTTGCAATCACATTTACCTCGAACAACAGCTCCAGATATGTTATTATTTAAGCATATTATGACATCATGTTCAATTTTTTTGTCAAATGATGCTTGACATTTACACTTACAATAATGGTAACATTTAATAAGGGAATCATAAATTTGGCTTGAGTGGTCACTGTCGACATATTGTGACCCTCTTCTAAATGGCTTTACTGTTATTATTGAATCCCTTTCAACAACTTCTGGATTTTCGCTTTCAATATTTTCATTCACTATATAAGTAAATATATGGCCTTTATTGAAATACTGAGGCAAGGGGCGTGATGGAAATTTGACCACATCAAATTTTCTTGAAACACATCAAATGTACCCTTGTGTGAAGTTGGATTTTGGAGAATATTTCTCTTCATATCATACCATTTTCCTTGGTCTATGCCTAAAAACATCTTGTTTGTTCCTCCATTATCAATGCAGTCGTTAATTCTGAAAAACTCAAGAATAAGAACAATGAAGTAGTTTCAGCAATTCAACACACCTCTTAATCAGTTCATCCTTAGACCCAGTTTGTTTAAGGGACCTGCACTCCAACCACCTTTTCAATTCCTTGACAGAATGGTCCTCTAAACGTACATTTTCTTGTAACATTGCTCCAGGAACATCTGTCGGTAAAAGCACCACAGAATCCATGTCTAATTGTAAACTAATACTAGACTAAAGATAGGCTGTAGAATGTCTAATAACTCTTCTCGAGGATATTTGCAATAATAAAAGCAGATCAGAGTCTCACAGAGCACAAGCAAAGGTAGAATAAAAATTAGGATCCAATATACCAGCAACACAAATAAAGCCAAAAGCAAAGCAAAAACAAATATTTGTTGACAGCTGACATTAGTTTTTCGTCAACTGTAAGATGAAAAATACCCCAAATTAAAAAGACCTCCAAACTATTCGGGTACAACATGGGTGGTAAAGGGACTCAAAACATATAAGAAAAACCAAAAATTGATCAGAAAAACCACTTCCTTATGCGACTAACCTTTTCAGTTTTTTTGCTGTTCGTTATGTTGGCAGCAATTCCCTTGTATAGAACTCGTCCATTCGAATAGTAAATTACAACTGCTCGTTCACATTTTTAGATGAATGGAAAATCTGCAGTCCACACTTGTAAAGAAAAAATACTTTTGGCCCAGCTTGTGAAAGAAAAGTAGAACATCATTGAAAACAAAAGGAAAGACGGTACCACATTGGTGGAGAAAAAGAAGGTCTGGGAATGTATAGCAATTACATACAACTCTCAGCCTGAAGTAAACAACCTACAAACACGTTTAGTGAATTATAACTGATATTAGTTTCACAATAGGAAACGTAAAGAAACAACAGCACTGCATTATAGCATGCTTGCTACAGGTGGTGGACCTTTGGAAAAACCAAAGTCTAATGTAGTGCTGGACTTTGTTGAGCTTGCTGCTTCACATTTGGATGTTACCGTCGAATCTCCTTGGGACAGCATACAAGTGTTTGAGAAACGTATGTATATTTTATTCATCAAAATACTTGCTTCATAGTATAATTCGTAGAACAAACGAATGCCAAAAAGCAAGTGGACCACACTGCAGATGATGCTGAGGTAGAATTTCAGCTGCCAGCTTTTGAAGATTTTCCTGACCCTCATTTGCTGCCCTCCACAAGTAAATCAACCGATAAGTCAATATGTAAGTATTGATTGCCAATTTCTAGTAACATTATTTATACATATAATATTAGTCTCAGTTAATACTGCTTGTCCTGCTGGAGAGTCTAAACTCAAAGTACAACCAAGAAGTGAGTATTATTAAATTCACTGTTAATTGTCACCTCATCAGTATTAACTGAAAATACATTACGAGAGAAGAGAGTTGTAGAGGCAACTCAACAGCAGCAAGAACTGCACAATCTAAAGAAAAAATTTTCAGAACAGGATCTTCTAAGGGCAGAACTTCAAAGGAAGGCAGCTGAGTGTGATCAACAGAGAGCTGAATTTGATCGACAGAGAGCTTCCGATGAACCTGAATTAGCTGCATTGAAGTTGCATCAGTTTAGGAACAGGTTTAGTCTTTGTTTCATCATAAAACATATTATGCTTTTACTTGATACATAAATAAATAAATTATAGTGAATCACTTTTTTTTCAGATGCTCTCTGAAGATATTTTTTTTATACAGTGGAGTGTGTGTAGTTGGTAGTTTTTGTCATTAACTTAGGTTAAGGTATATGCTAATTTTGAGATACTTTTTTATTTTTAAAATGTTAAGTATGAGATTTTAGTTTTTAAATTGTGTGTATTTTGTTCAATAGGTATAAGTGGTAGTTTTCTATTTTGGTTATGGCATTTTATCAAATTGCTTTTTTTATTTTGATTAAGCTTGGGATATTTTCCATTTTTACAGGTTTTCTGTTATAAAAAAATAAACATAATTGGTGGTATATTTTTTGTTG
The DNA here is from genome assembly GCA_910591695.1 of Galerucella pusilla. NCBI lineage: Eukaryota > Metazoa > Arthropoda > Insecta > Coleoptera > Chrysomelidae > Galerucella > Galerucella pusilla. The sequence goes on from CAJUYI010006424.1 coordinate 5,852, forward strand.
TTGTATGTGTGGATCTGTTTATTTATTAAGGTCCAGTTAGTTTTTATGTTATCATGATATATATTAAGCTTTTACTTTGATAAATAAGTTACTTTCTCTATTTGCTAATTTTAAGATACTTTTTATTTTCAAAATGTTAAGTATGTGGTTGTAGTTTTTAAATTGTGCTCATTTTGTTAAATATGTATAATTGCTGGTTTCCCATTTTTTTGTGGTTTGGTATTTTATTTCTTTTGACTTGAGCTTGGAATATTTTCTATTTTTTCAGGTTTTCTGTTATTAATCAATAAATTTAGGTGGTGGTATTTTATGTGTGTGTGGATATTTTTATTTATTATGAATGGATAATGTTTGATTTTCATTTTATAGTTATGGATGCTTCAAATGTAAATTTTTTTGAAATAAATTGATTATATTATTTTACATGTGTATTTATTTTTGCATTACTTTTGTTTTTAACAAAATGTGCATTATAGTTATAAGGGATGGAATGTCAAATGTTTCAAAAAAGGGAAACTCCTTGTGTTCAACTCTTTCCGAGTTGTCTGAGCATAATGAGAGTAAAACCCTATTTTATTATGAAGTAAAATGACAATGCATTTTAATAAATCAGCTCACAAAAGTAACAAACAGTAAAAAAATGGTATTATGGTAAATGGTATTATCTTGCAAAATGTTGTTGAATGAAATGTCTTCGAAAGTTTAATCCTCGTTCAAAATTATGTACATTTCCATCCATTGCTAGGTTATCAATAATGTTGTCAAAATCATCTTCATTTTCATTCAAACCTATATTATACAATACAGCTGTCGCACATATAATTGCTACAGATGTATTTAATTTGGTTTGAAGACATGGAAACCGTCTTATCCATGTTTCGAATAACCTTTCGACAACATTTCTTGTTCTTATATGTGCAGTGTTGTATCGGATTTCTGGATCATTACCTACAATTTACACCAACAAAAAATCAATTGACTCCTATGTAGTTCAAAAAAAATAAATACCTGGTTGTAATACAGGGGTCAGTAAGTAGTGTTATCGGAATTCGTGCTGAGTTGCAGCAATAACAAAGGACCTACCTTAAGGGTGGTTACTTTTTAAATGAAGACCAAGGTCGTTAGAGTGCCCAACTAAATAAATTAGATTTCTCAAAAAGCGGCAAGTACTTCACTCAGGAGTGGGTGCAATAGACAGCCGGAGTCTGACGTCACGGCAGCCATTTTGTTTACATAGGTCCAGAGTTACTTTCCAAACAAATAATTTGTGCGTTGTGTTTTAAATAGTGTTGTACCTTTGATCTTTAATTTAAATATTAGACGATTGTTGTAGTGATTAATTTTGTGAATTAAGAAAAGTAATTTGACATACTTCCATTATGTTAAAGTGTTTTGCTGCCGATTGTAAGCATTATAGCGAAAAATATGGATGCAAGTTCTTTACTTTCCCTAAGGATCAAAGTGCACGGAAAAAATGGATTTCTTCACTTCGGTAAGTATTTAAATAACAAAAATCTATATTTTTGAACTTATGCTGCATCCCGTAATTATTTTAACCCTAGAATGCCAACGTTGAAAATATATACGTTGATGCCAACAATACGTAAATTTTACGTACATCTCAAATATGTGCAAAAATTGTCTCAAACCTTTCAATTTAGGGAAAAGTAATTAATTATATAACTTTTGCAGCTTATTCCTATTCAAAAATAACAAACATTTCCTAAATCCTGCGAGTGTTCAAAATTATTTCCTGCAGAATCCATGCAAGCTGCAAAACGAGTTAAAAGTGTTGTGCTGGCCGTCTAAATAATAGATGGTGTAGCTAACGCTACAACATGCGCTTTTTAACCCTAGATTGCCAACTATACGTAAAATTTACGCGTTGATAATCACTCTTTATTCGGTAACTTACAACCCACAACTGTCACAACAAAAAATCGTCGGCAGCCGAAAGTTGAGGTTTTGGGAGATGCACTGCTGGAGCGGCAGAACGAGAATACCAATAATAGGCTAGTTTCTTGAGATTTGAAAAAAACTGTACGTAAATTTTACGTAGGTTGGCAATCTTGGGTTAAAAGTTGAAAAGTGAAGGGAAGCATTTAATTTGCTGCTTCTCATACCTACAACCTATAATTTTTGTTTTTTGTAATGTTATACCTAATATTAAAATATATTCAACTACTTATTTTTTTCATAAATAAGTAGGGGAGGACCGGCAACAGTGGTCATGCGGAAACAGTGGTCACCTCTCAATATTTTCCACTGTAATCTGCCTAAAGCGCAGTCACATAGAAGGAATACATCACCTTGTACGTCTCACTGCCGGATACAGTTTGATTCTCGGTAGTTCCTCGTTAACGTTCGTGAGTGAAGGTGCATGTACGACAACACCTTGCAATAACTTTGGTAAGTATCTTCTGTTTCAAATTACCATTTAACGATTTAAAATTCTGAAGCACTTGTTTTTTGAAGTTAAGCCATGTATATTCAAGAAATCGTTTTTCACTATTCAAGTTTATGGCAATAATTTAAGAGAAGTATTTTTGAATAAATATTGAAACATGTGCTTTTGGCGACAGTGGCCACCTGTTTGTGAGGGAACACTGGCCACCACTTGTTCCACCAAACTAAGAATGGCCACTGTACTACAATAATTTTTTAATTTTTTTAGACATAAAGATGGCGAAAGCCCGTTCGTGTGGCAATACACTAGAAATTGACATGAGAACGCACTTCATGAGGTAATAGAGATAGGTTTGTCCCTCAAAAGTGTGTCAGAGAAATATAAAATTCCACGCACAACATTGAGGCGCTACAGAGATAAATGCAAACACAACCTCGAGCAAATCGACTTCAGCGACCGATTCTTAGAAGGAGCACCAAGACTTACACCCAATTATGGAGTTAACCGTGTATTTGACAGGGATGAGGAGCAAACTTTAACTAGCTATCTGCAAATGATGGCAAAGCCTCACCATGGTCTTACACCCAAACATGTCAAATCAATGGCATACGAATTAGCGATTTTACACAAACAGAAAATACCTTCGTCGTGGTCAAAGAATAGGTGCGCTGGAAAATATTGGTTTACAGGATTCACCCAGCTGAAGAATTCAGTGTTTCTTTTTAAGGAACGATAATTCAAGTTTCAATTCTCCCGTTGTACCTGATGTATCCTATATACGAAAAAGTGACATTGTTATGAAACTACCTTAGCCAACAAATACGGGTGGAACAATAAGAATGTCTCATTCGTATCAATTATCTGTTGATTTATCTTTATATAACGTTCTTCAGTTTTTTATCTGTAATTTTTAGTTAAAATTGAGATTTGGTTGTGTTGAGATTTATTGTTTATTATGATTTGTTAGTAGAAATTAACTAAGACTTGTGTTAGATTTGGTATTTCTGTGTTTAATAAAAAAATACTGCCTAAACAGTGTAGTTTTTGCAATAAAAAGGTGGTGTCCTCTGTATACCCCATTGGTGGCCACTCTATACTATATAGAGGGTACAGTGGTCACTTTTTTGTTAAAAATAAAAATCAATGATGAGAAACATTCTTTTTATGTTTCCAAATTTTTGATAGGCTATATTGTCGCTCCCAAGCCTTTGTTTAATTATACAAAGTTGGAAGGATAAATATCAATTAACCACTGACTTGGAGTTATTTTTGTCAAAAGGTGGCCACTGTTGTCGGTTCTCCCCTATCAAGAAAACACTGTTTATTTTCAGATGGAAAGATAGGGAGCCTTCAATGCACTCTCTGGTTTGTGCTTGTCATTTTAAGGATGGTGATTGCAAAAATCGCCCACAACTCTTTGAACACAATAAATTGAAGCGTTTTCTTGATGAACCATCGACAAGTCTTTCCCAAGCGAAAAAAAAAACAAAAACTCTGCAGTAAGTATTTGCAAACTATAAACTCAACATTACATTTATTGATAACTTCTGCTGTAATTGACGGGTAAAATACTTCATTATTTTTTTTAGGAATACTCTTCTTGAAGAAGCTAATGTTATTGAACATGGTGGCAACTTGAACCTTTCCGAGAGTCACCTTCCATCTAATGAAAGTGCTTCAGTATCTGTGGTCGAAGACAAGGACGCCCCAAGTACTTCTAAAGAAAAAATTTATGTAGACATCAGTGCAAGTACAGAAGCAGAAATTATTTTTTGAAGAAAGATCGTCAAACTACAACAGAAACATTAAATAAAATATCTGTGAGTTTTTCTTTCGAACACATAAAAAATAGTGATGATAGGATCATTACATATACAGGTTTACCATCAAAAGATTTATTTATGTATTTATTCAAGTTATTCGAACACACTGATTTGAATTACTATTATGGCTGGACAGTAAGTAAAATTTCAAAAATTGACCAGTTACTACTTACTCTAATGAAATTAAACTTAAATCTCCTTAATGAAAATTTGGCAATTGGATTTAATATATCAAGTAAAACAGTTGCCAATATTTTTTATACTTGGTTGCATGCCATCCATGAAATTTTATTTAAAAAAATAATAAATACAATACCCAGCAGAAACAAAAATAAACTATGGATGCCAACTTGTTTCAATAATTTCGCCAACTGTCGCAAAATTCTAGATTGTACTGAAATTTATTGTATTCCAACAAAAAATATGGAGAAGCAGAGAGCTATATATATAGTTCTTATAAACATAGGAATACTCAAAAAGGAATTATTGGAGTAGCTCCAAATGGAGTTATCACTTATGCAAGTGATTTATATCCAGGATCAGTGTCTGATAAAAAAATAGTCCGTCACTGTGGAATTTTGGATAAGTTTGAAGCTGGCGATCTAATCATAGCTGATAAAGGCTTTTTAATTGGGGACTTACTTCCACAAGGTGTTTATTCAAATATACCCCCGTTCTTGAGTACACCTCAGTTTACTCCTGAACAGGTAATTCAAACAAGAACTATTGCTAAAGCTCGAATCCATGTTGAACGAGCTATAAGACGAATTAAATATTATAGAATAATGAACCCAATTCCTTCAAACTTAATTTCACATTCCACGCAGATTTTCCAAGTTTGTGTTGCACTTACTAATCTTCAATGTCCTTTAATTAGAGAGGTTGAAGATTTGTATAAGTCTGACTAGGAATTTTTATTCGGATAATGAATTGATTAAGAATACCCACTTGAACTTGATTGGTCAATCTTCAATTTTGCTACACTTTTTATGTATTTTCAAATTGGGTTGAAAATGTACTCTAGTAATATCTATGTAAATAATAATTGAAGAATAAATTATACAAAAAATATTTGTTCATGTATTTTTATTTCCATATAAAAAAGGTATGTAAACATTTAAATAAAATGTTTTCAAATTATCGAGATTTCTTCCCCAATCTCTGTCTATCGATATATCGTAAATGATACTCTCTTCTTGAGTCCAAATAACATATAGACCTTTTAGTCAACCATAGGTTACCCTGTATTTGGTTTATATTTAATTCTACCTCATTGCTGTCATTACATAAATTATATATGACTTGTCCCTTAAATCTTGAATTAATGATTTTGACTCTCTTAATTTGTAAGGACATTTTATTTCCACAATCCCATCTTCATTCACCAGTCCATCTGGGCTTCCTCCTAAAAAGCCACACTCGTGAAGCCATAACCCAATCTGTTGAACTTTTAAATTCCTATTTTTTTCGAGCAAATTTATACCACCTGTCTCGTGTAGTCTTCCCCACTGGATAGCTTTTATGCCATCCAGAGTATAGCTTTCTGAAAATACAATAAAGGTGAGTAATAGAATAATTTCATAACAAAGAAATGATAAGTAAAAAATTAATTTGAAGTATTATCACCTGTAAGTCTCCTAAGCAGAGAAGGTGGATATTTATTTCTCTCTATCGCTGCCAGAACTACTCCAAAATTACTGGATGTAAGTCTATTTTTTCTGGCCACAAGCCAATTCTCATTACTTGACTGACCAATAGTTTGGAGATAAATAGCTTCAATTTCTTTTACCTTTACCTTGTCTAGTATATACATCTCTTCGTTTTTGGCATTCAAATAGTCCTCAGAAAAAACCAAAGACTCAATGTCAATTATTTCTTTGATGGTAAAGGATTCCTCCTTAAGTAGCCAAGAAAATCCAACTGCATTTTTATATGTATTCAAATTTTGTTTAAATTCATCAATCGACTCCTCGGGAAAGGTTTCAATAACTGAAGTATGTTTCTTTGTCGGAGGAAATAGTTTTGCAATTGTCTTCACTTGGGCATCAACAGGTTTTTTACTGCTCCATGAGCAAGCCACATCAGTGACAGAAATATTCTTGTATCCAAAAATTGCCAGTGCAGCCATATGATGACACATGTACTACCCTCTCGGACAGGTGCATGTACCATCTGTGATCTCTTTATCAGCATCCAGCATTAACTAAAATAAAAAGATATTGTAAATAATAGTACCTCTATAACAAAATAAAGGTAAAATAGATATGTTTAATAATATTAAAGACACAAACCTCATCCTTATAAAGACGATCTCTCATACTAGCATGGACAGTACCTCTTAATCAATAACTGACCATCACAAGTCATATCCTTTATATGCCCAGATTCAACAGCGTTCTCGCCACGAGCAATAAGCTTTTCTTCCTCCTTGAAATAATTTACAATTGCCGTAAAACGTAGAACATGTTTAGATCCCATCCTGAAATACAAAACATAACCTCAACCTTAATTAATTATTTTTAAAGAAAATGATTCGAATATATCCAAACAAAATCCTTAAACTATAAACATTATATCTTCAACTATACTTACATGCAAGAAATCGAGATAGTTTCCACAAGAAAAATCAAATTAAAGGCTAAAAACACAAACACATACGAAAAATCAATGCAAACTCTCTTTGTTTGGAAAGTAATCCCGGGCCTACCATAACAAAATGGCTGCCGTGACGTCACGACTCCGGCTGTCTATACGCCACATTAGTGTTGACGTCACATGTTAGGGAAGGTTATGGTCCTGTATCTAAACAAAGCATTCTGTCGTTTGAGTTTGTTAGTGTTACAGATATTTTAGTGTTTTTTACGTGGAAATTCAAAGAAATAAGCATTTTAAGGTATGTATTAATATGTAACATAGAGTATTCAATCATTTTGTACAAATTTTCACGAAACTGACCCATAACTTTTCAAATAATTAATTGATAATAATTATTCATAACCTCAATTTATATCTTTATGATGTTTCTGAAACAAGAAGACCTAGTTCAAACTTAAGCAGGTCTGATTTAAATTTGTATTAGATATTGTGGAACTAAATTGATAATACCTAATTGATATTAAAATTTGTTTACAGACAATCGTACAGTGTTGGGCACCTGGCTGCAAGCATTATAATTTTAGAGAAAAATGCAAATTTTTTAGATTTCCCAAGGATTCAAAAACTAGAAACCACTGGATTAAGTTAACCCTGCAAATCTATACAGATGCTTCAAAAAATCACAATAGAGTTGCAGCAGCTTACATCTGTGGAAATAACAAATCTGCCATCCGACTACCGAATCAATGTAGCATATTCACGGGAGAAACCACTGCAATTCTGGAAGCCCTAAAAATGTGCAAAGTCTCTACAGCAACCAAGTTTCTCATCATAACAGATTCACTGAGTGCGCTACTTGGCTTAAAACAACTTTACCCTTCACATCCCATTCTCATACGAATCAAAAGTGAAATGGAAATAATACGCCTCACCCAAAAGAAAGTTTCATTTCTGTGGGTTCCATCTCACTCTGGTATAAAAGGAAACGAAGAAGTCGATCAACTAGCAGTAGATACAACATCTAATCAAGAGGCATCTTACATTAAAAAAATTCCCTACACTGACCACATAAATCCAATCAAA
>CAJUYI010006426.1:0-13758 GCA_910591695.1 Galerucella pusilla
GCAATTAATAAGCTGGGCATTTATGTTTAAAATCAGTCACTCTTATTAGGGACACCCTGTATAACAGCGATAGCAAGTCGGTAGTCATAAATATCTGGTATTGTTGGTAAATATTGATTGTCAAGTAGACGTCAGTAGACGTACTACTCATATAATTTTTGTGAGTTGTTCTAACATTAATGAAAATCTTTTGAATTGTTCGAAAATTGTTAGTGATAATTTCAGTGGTGCTTTGAATTTTGGCAATAATTATTCCAACTGTACATTCAATATCACTATAAATAACAAATAAATACCTATATATGTTGCCCAATTAGTTTGTTTTACTAAGTTTGTAAGTGACAATGTTTTTTTCTTCAAATTTCAATTAGAGATCTCAAATGCAATTACTTTTAGTTCTAGGATTAAAAGTGTTGCTAAGCAACGAGCAAATTTTTGTACGGTAAGGGAATTGATAGCTTTTGCACCTGGAAAAAGTACAAAAATGTCAACATTTTTTGACGGTTGGAGTAAAAAATTTCCAAGATTTCTCATATTCAACGTTTTTTAGTAAGATTAACCGTTTCTGCATTAGTGCGCGCCCAAAAGGGACGTACTTCAATATCTAGTGAAGTTAGATATAGGCCGAAAATTGAAAAAAAAAGCGCTAAAATTTGGTTAAAAATTGCCCAAAATACAAACTTCCGGGCAAAATGTTTGCTAATAATATACTATAGTCTTATCATGCGGATCCTACGATTCAACAAAGACATACACACCGTATTTGTTTTCTTTTATTGCGTTTAATCATAACTTCCAAATAAAATCCGTAAGTTGAATAAGACAAACTTATGCAATTTTGACGGGAGAAAAAAGGAAAGTCTTTCACTAGCGAAGTTTTTATTTAAATGTCAGTTATGGCATTTTGACTATTCAAAGTGACAATATGAATAATAAGAAGAAATTTTCCGGTATTTTACATCCTCAAGCAAAAAAAATGGTACTTAATCTGATAGATTATTTTGAGAATGAATGAAAAAGTGGAAATTCGTCAAAAAGGAAACATCAACCATCATTATTTTCTCCGGGTATACTTGTAATCTCACATTTTGGTAACCTCTGTGTCTTATGATTTGATACATATGGTGAGTGACCTTTGAACCCGCACGATAAGAGCCCTTTTTTACTATACCTATTCAGTGTTTGACGTTTATAAAAAGCATGTCAATTAGAAAAATTCGGTATTTTTCGGACAAACGCTTATTTTGACGTCAACCAACAATGACAGTATTATTTAATATATGATCGTCATCTATTCAATCTAATGTTAACACAATTTACAACAATCATTTTTGTTTAAACATTAATAAATCAACAAAATGATTTTCAAATACAGAGTAAACAAAATACTACGCATTGAAACCAGTTTTTTGTTTAAATTAATAATAAATTTGTATCTCCAGAATAAATAATTTTAAATAATATAATACTTAGTTAAAAGTAAAAACAACTAAGGCAAAAACGGTATGCTTAATAAAAATTGAAGTAATGAATATTTTGGAGTTAAGCAGCAATCTGACCAATCACTAGGCTACAAAAATACCAACTTAAGTTAGTTAAAATTATATAGTTGAAAAAAAGGTTTTTTATAGCCGGGGAATCGCCCTATTTCTCCGACATGCAAAAAACTAAAAACCTATAGGGAAACTCAATCAAAGGATCTAAATCTCAAAGGAGCAGTTTTTAATGCCTTGACGAATTTGAAAAGAGCAGGGTTAATGAAACTAGTTACCAACGGATGGAAATTATTAAAGCAAAATGTCACCAACATTTAATTTTCAACTGTACAGTATTAACCTGGTCGAAACTTTTAATAGAGAACTTCGCTATTGTTTTCCATTTTCAACTGCATTAATAATTAAATCCATAAAGTTTACTTTGGAGCATGGAAAAGTTTTTTGATGTCTCGGTAATTATGTGTGAATTTTATTTTTTATATTTAACGAGAGTTTTGTTAGATTTAGACAGTTTTAATATATTCAGGTACATTATTGTTTGATCAAATTTCAAATTTCATTCAACTGTTAACCACAATCTTAATTAAAACACTTTGTCAACATCTACGCCAAGTTTCTAACGTTACAAAGTTTCACGTCACACCGAGTTTAACCAGATTATTTCTAATCTCAAAACGTTGAATTGTACAAATGATTTTTCAAAGTTAGGCGAACCAGATAGATATGGTTACAGAAACTTGTCAAATTGAGACATGGATAAAACTTGGATTAGTTGATCTTTGACATTACAAATTTCGATACTTATTTTCATTTTCTTACAAAGCTTCAAGATTTATATTTTCCAATTTAATGAATTTTCCGAGCTGTACTATCTTTTGTTTCCGCGTGGTTGGCTTTCCACCCTAGTTTATTCACACCCCATATATATTTCAACATTTTCCGGGCTGTATTTCAGGATCTTTGAAGCTTTTTCTCTTTTCGCAGATTCAGTAGGGGCTAAATGAAATACATAGTTCTATCTTGGCGCTAGTGAGAAACAGCCGAAAAACGAGAATGTAGGTATAAGTTAGTCAGTATTTTCTATTATAGTCAAATCCAGTCTTATCATGCGGGTCATACGATTCAACAAAGACATACTCACCGTTTTTGTTTTCTTTTATTGCCTTTAATCATAACTTCCAAATAAAATCCGTAAGATGAATAAGACAGACTTATGCAATTTTGACGGGAGAAAAAAAGGATATGTATACTTTGGCAAGTTTATCTGAAGCCGTGAAAGGAATGCAGTCGAAAACATTCGATATTGCCACGTTTAACTATGAAAAAGCTAAAGTGCTAAGTATGTAATGATAATAATTAGAAAAGGGACAGGCAATAAATACCAAAATTATTGAAATTATTTTTTTAAATTCAATTAATCAAATATCAACAATGGATTCTTATAGCAAGTGTTCGAAATGTGCTCCGTCTACTTCCTAACATTAATACATCCTATCAGTAAACTCTTGTCGTACTCGTTTGAATGTGTCAGCTGAAATTGCATTGCATTCTTCAATAATTCTTTCTTTCAAAACGCCAATGCTATCTGATGCCGTAGTATAAACCTTGGATTTCAAGTACCCCCATAGAAAAAAATCCAATGGTGTCAGATCTGGTGACCGAGGTGGCCATTCTATAGGACCTCGCCGGCCGATCCATCTACCTCGATATTCTTCATCCAAGTAACGTCTTTCTGCACCATAATAATGTGCAGGAGCACCATCTTGTTGAAATGTTAAATCCAGATGGCCGAATTCATCTGGATTATCTTCCAGAATTTCAAGAATTAACGGCTCAATTGCATTTTGTAACATCTCCAGATACACTTCACCGCTTAAATTTGAATTTAGGAAAACAGGACCAACTATGTGGTTTCCCAAAATACCTGCCCAAACATTGACTTTTTCTGAAAATTGGTTCACGAAAGGTGTGAGGATTTGTGTCACTCCAATACCTTACATTTTCTATATTCACATTTCCATTGAGGCAAAAAGTACTTTCGTCACTAAAACAAATTTTTTTTGTGTAATGTGGGTTTTGACTAATTTTATTTGTCATACATTCACAGAATTCGAGTCTTCTGTCGGGGTCGTCATCCGAAAGGTGGTGCACCATTTTTAACTTGTATGGATAAAATTAATTTTTAGCCAACACTCTCTGTACTGTACTTTTACTCACTTCACAGATAGACGAAACTTTAGTTGAAGAGGAAGTAGGGTTTACTACCATTTCAGCAACTATATCAATTTTTTTTATCATCACTAAATGTTGGTCGACCAGATCGTTCGGCATCTTGAACACTACCTGTTGCTTCAAACTTGTAAAGAAGCTCCCTCGAATAAGTTCTTGAGATAGGGCGATCTGGGTATCTCTCATTAAATAAACGTTCCGCTTCATGGAGATTCTTTCTAGATTCACCAATTATTAAGATAGCTGCTACTTTGTCGGTTTGAGTACGTACCATTTTGCCTATGTAAACTCTTAAACGTCTCGTTAAACAATATTAAAAATAAATATTTAAGCTATTTAGAAAAACTTTGCAAAGCGGACTGAAAAATCTTCAATATTTAAATGTGAAATAATAATTTTGGTATTTATTCAATTTATCCGTCAAAATTAGTTTAAACCCAAACAAAATAAATATGGCTATTTAGCCAATGTAAATGCATTTCAAACGAGATATCACTTGCCATAAGGTCCTATATAAAATTATTGGCCAGAGTGGCACTGTGACGTCATCTATTACTATTACGTCACCTGTTACTATTCGTAGAGAAGTTTACAACACTTTATTTTCACCCTCCAAATTTTATTAATGTAAGTGTAGCCGTTTAAAATATACGAGGTGGGAAGGGACTTTTGAATAGCACTGTATACACCATTTATGAGCCTCTCACCTTATTCCGCTCGGGGTAAAGCCACTCGCGAAATAATATTGGTGCTCAGTAAATAATAATAGTCTACACCACTTTGGTGTATAATAAACTATTTATTTTCAGGGCTGTCTGTGGATTTGTACGTTTTTAAAAACAATCATTATAGTTTTCAATCATTTGATTTTATAGCGGAATACTCGTATTTTCCTATCTATGCATTAAATTATAGAATAAATTAAATTTATACAGTAAATTTGAAACGGTAGGGTAGGTGTATCAATTAATAATTTGATTGCCCATCCAAGTTTTATAATAGAGTAAATTTCAATTCCTAGTATCCACAAAATTGGATACAGCATTTGTATTTCATCTCCTTTATTAAAAATTAAATGCCAGCGAGTAGAAAATCGGATTTTACGTAGTTTTTCGAAAATTATTTCAATTTGGGAGTTTTTATTTGTTTATTCATACTATTTGTGACATAAAAAATGCTAAACATTCGTAAAATAGCTATTTATGCCATCAGTTACGAAATGCCTAATTTTGTGTGAGATTTTTGCCACAAGATACACAAAATTTCATTTCGTAACGTATTGCATACAAGATTTTTTCTAATTTTGAAGAAAGTAATAAAAAAATAAAATTTAATATACTTGATAAAAATTTGGAAAACATAATTTAATCTGTTGCTGTTACTTCATGTTAGTTGTCAGTTTGACATTTTGTAAAAAAGTCTAGACGGAAGGTTTTTAGCGAGATTGATATATTTTTAGTTTTATTTTTAAAAAATGAGTGATTCAACTTCTGAAGAGCTACCAAGCAATATTGAAGAGGCAGCAGGTAATGCTCTATTATCAGTAATTCCCAAAAAGTCAAAAGCAGTTTATGATTCGGCATACGAAAAATTTGTTACGTGGTGTGATGAGAAGGAAATTAAACATGTTAATGAGAAAGTTTTACTTGCATATTTTGAGGGTAAGAAAGATCTAAAAGTATCCACATTATGGACACTTTACTCAATGTTAAGGTCTAAACTAAATCTGAAAAGGAATATTGATATTAAAAAATATACAAATTTGGTAGCATATATTAAAAGGCAAGCGGACGGGTACAGTGCTAAAAAGTCAAAAGTTTTTATTAAAGAACATTTTGCCAAATTTTTAGTGGAAGCTGATGACAAAGAATACTTAATGGCTAAGGTTGCAATGATAATTGGAATGGCAGGAGCATGCCGAAAAGCTGAATTAACATTTCTTCCAGTTGAAAATGTTATAGACGAAGGAAGCCATTTTCAAAGACCACCTTCAAAGACAAAAGTTATACGGCAGTTTGCAATTACCACTGGAGACATTGAAAATACGAATCTTGTTGAAATATTAAGAACCTGGGGACGCAACTTTTATACACAACAGATTTTTTGTAAAATGTGCAAATGGAAAATGTACCAGAAATCCTGTGAGAATTAACACATTTAGCAGTCTGCCAAAGGTTATTGCTCACTTTCTTGGTCTTTCAAATCCTGTTCTATATACTGGCCACTGCTTCAGAAGACGCTCTGCCACTTTCCTAGCAGACAGTGGCGCTGATATTTTAAAATTAAAGAGGCATGGAGGTTGGAAATCTACCTCTGTTGCGGAGGGATATGTTGAAAATTCCATGAATAATAAAAAACTTATAGCGCAAGAAATATTTGGTGAAACGTCTAATGCAATGTGCGCCGCTTCCCAAATAACAGCAAGTTCGAGCAATGAAAAAAATATGTCGTCGGAAATTAATTTGAATAATTGCAATAATTGTGTTATCAATATTTATAATAATTAATTAATTTATGATTTATGTTTTTAACTTGTATTATAACAGTTTAATAAATAGAATAATTCTTTTTGTCACTAATTTTGAAATACATTTTTCGTCACCAATTGCATAAAATTTTACTTTATGCAACTAGTTACAAAAAGTAAGACCTTTCATAATGTCAATCAGTTTTAAAAAGTGTCACTTTATATGTCAAAATTGAAAAAAGGCTTTTTCGTGAGTATATACACGATTGGCCAACTCAGTTTTTTTTATAAAATCATTCGTTCCCCTTCAAATTGAATCATGAAATTTCCGAAAAAACGCACTTTTATTAATTCACCCTGTATTTTGCAGCTGAATTTTTTTCTTTTTCCATAAGAAAAACATTCCTTTTGAATCTTTCAAGTTTGTAATTATATTTCAGGATGTTGATTCCTTTGTAGCCTGGAGAAGAGATAAAAAAAAGGTATAGACCTCATAAAAAATGGAAATTGAATAATTTCATTCAACTTTATTCAACTTAAGGGAAAAAAGTTAATTTGTGTCTAAAGAAAAAAATCTACTAAGCTTTGAAAGGTCACGAAAGTAAGTTGTAAAGAAAACTACAAAAAAAAACGTAACATCTATATTTTAGAATAAATTGTTTATGCGTATTAAGAAAGGTAATCGAAAAAAATATCAATCAAACCAGTTTCGACAAGCTGAAGAATTTATTATTGTACAAATTCCAATTTATGTTGGAAAATATGACAAATTGATAATCCCATTCTATTAATTTCGATCGTATATTTAGTCCAGGGCATTTAGAACAAAATCACCCGAATAAAGGAAATTTTGCACCACAGATATCGAGATGAGGTTTTGAAAAACGCCTTCTGGGCCGGATAATGCATTTTCCAATTGCATCATTACTTGTACCAATATGGGAACGATTTGGGAAACTCGGAAAATCGCTCGTAAATCGTTACTTGAACATTAGAATTACCCGGGGGTGAATTGGGGAGGAATGTGCATGAAAATCGCTCTAAACTCGTTACTCGGGGGTTTTCGGGAATGCTGAATTCAATTCTGGCATTGGAATTACCCTGTATGCCCTGGTCTAATTCTTTTTATCTTATTGGTATTGAAAGAAACGTGTATAGTCAGAAGTTAGGTTAACCACACTTTGTCAATTTGTTGATGTTAGATTAAAATTTACAATTATTTACGGAAGTTGAAAACTAACAGAGGAAAAACATTGATTAATATGTGAGGATTGTTTTACGGTTCAATAAAAATAAACAGTTATTCAAAAGTTAAAATAACCAGGCTTGGGGAATTAAAAATAACAAAAGTAGAGTCACAATTTCAAATTTTTTTCCTCGTGAATAGTCTCATACAGGGTGTTTTCAAATGATGCTTACTGTAGATACTTCTCGTAAAATTGGACAAAATGATATAAGGTGTTGAAATTTTGAAAACTTGAATGTTTTAATTCGATAACTTTAAAATGGATGGATAAATTGATTTGACATTTGGCAGGTTGTTTTTAGATGTAAAAGGGCATATTTTGATGGAAAAATTATTTTTAATCTTTGATCCAGTGGTGTAGATTTGGAATAATATGTTACCTTTCCCCTCCCATTTTTTACGCCACGTGAAATCATTGAATATCTTGAAAACTACAATTTTTTCGATATGTAAAGGTTATTCGTTTTTCACGTGAAAACCATTGAGGAATACAAAACTTGATAAAAATTGCTTCAGTGGCGTAAAAAATGGGAGGGGAAAGGTAACATATTCTTCCAAAACTACACCAACTGGATCAAAAATTGAAAAATAATTTTTCCATCAAAATATGCCTTTTTACATTTAAAAACATCCTGTCAAATGTCAAATCAATTTAATCATCCATTTTAAAGTTATCGAATTAAAACATTCAATTTTTGAAAACTTTAACACCCTGTATTTCCAAAAGAAAATGTGCTGGATTCCTTAATCCTCATATCATTTTGTCCAATTTTACGAGAGGTATCTACATGCAAACGTGTCATTTGAAAACACCCTGTATAAATTCAATTTTTAGCAATAAGACTATTACAAAAATGTATAAAGTTATGAGTAGATACAGGGTGTGGAAGAAATTATGTTTTTCTCCAAAAATAACGCCCTTTGGACTGTGCCAACTAATGATTCTTTTTATTATCTATATTATTTTTCAATTTATTAAATTAAATTGAGTTATAGCACGCAAATTGATGATGAACTAAACAAACTTGAACACAATATTTGTCATACACTTTGTTTGAAGCCAACATATCAACAGCTCAGGCTTCCAGTAGCAGTGCCGTACCGTTTTTTGATTTTTTTTTTCTATTTCAATGAAAAATAAAACAAATTTATTATCAACTTAGATCCATCGATTGAACCTTAATGTTGAAACTATCACTATTATTTGCTAATGACGTGAAAAAAAGTATTAGTTTTATTCAGTGGTTGTTGAACAATATTTTATGGGGTTTCAACAAAATCAATTAAATTTTTTATTTGCAAAATTTTAACGCTATTATCGGTAGGCCTCGCCCGCACTTCAAAGAAGCCACTTAAGATCTCGATAATTCTAAAATTTGAAGTGTTTTCCTATCCCACGAGACAAAGATCTAGTATTAAAAAAAAGGGTCTACTCGCCTTGACTGAAGTGAAAAGAAAAAATATATTGAAAATGGCATTAAAACGATAATGGAGATTTTATTTAATTCTATTCGTCGTTAGATTGGGTTAACTAATAGGTACAGTTTATTTAGACAACTACAAATTTCAGTAACCCAGCTGCTGTTCTCGGTACGTGATTTGACAGACCAAAAAGGGTACCAAATCGGGCCGAAATCTCCTTCAATTAGAACAAAAGATCAACCAGTGTATAACACTCAGTAACGTGCAAGCTCATTCATTTATTCATACTTTTGGGTTGGACTCAATACCCAAGGTCAGGCATGTCTTATGCGAATAGAGTACACGCATATTTCATATTTTGCTTGGATATTAATTTATAATAGTAAATATGATATCAAAAATTACTAATAATAGGAAATAAACCAGTTTCCATTGGAAATTACTCCCAAATTTTAAAATAAAATTCAAATTTCAATGCACTTTCCGACCACAACCCGAGGATTTCCGAACGCTACCGATGATACGTGTGATGTCATATCTCTTGTTTGTTTACTTTTGTCAATATGGCCGGTATTGCATTAGGTTATGTGTAGTTGTGTGTTTATATTGTATTTTAATCAACAATTATTTGCTTCATCGACGTAAAAATATCATTTATATGTTTGTTTGAGACCATCACGTGTTTGTGTGTGCTTTTTTTATTTCTAAAGGTCAACGTAAAGTGGAAAGTGGACATAAATATTCGATATTTCCGGGGATATATTAAAACTTTTAGAAGAAAATATTTTATTTACTAGTTCAGTGTTCAGTGACGATTCTTTCATATTTTGTGAGTAAAGATACGGCTAGCAAAGGTTTTGTAAAAGCACAAACTGATAACATGCCCAAAGTAGACTCATTTATGCTGCTTGAATTTATGAAGTCAAACAGCTGCTTTAATGCAGAGGAACTAAGAGGAGTTAAAGCATTATCGTAAGTACGATTTAAACTATGTATTATATATAATACAGGGTGTCCCAAATAAGAGTGACTGATTTTAAACATAAATGCCCAGCTTATTAATTGCTCCAAAGAGATGGGGTTTTCACTAGTTTTACTAGTTTATCAAAGAGATTTTTTTAGGCTTGGCTGGCATTTCATCTCATCAACACAGGGTGTTTTACTAATGTTGGTCAAATTCAAAGGGGAAAATATGTATTTTTTCAAATGGATCACCCTATAATTTTTGATCTTATTCGAAAGAGCAATCATTCTCCTTTCCTTTTGTTCCAATAACAACAAAGATATTCGAGGTTTCAAGTTGTAGTACATTTTTAATTAGTAGTTTCATATGAACGTATTTTGATGCATAAAATCAACTCATGCTGTGGCCGTTTGACGCATAACAACAAATTGATTGGAAGAAATTGGTTTTTGAGAACCTCATATTCTACAATTATGTTTGTTACACATGCCATTAATGTGGAACATTGCTTCATCAGACATAATTCATAATGAATTGGGTTCGTTTCTTAATGAGTCAAGTAAAGTCTCAAATACCATTACTCGTTTTTCATAATCTGACTCGTACAATTTTGAATTTTGAATTTTGTATGGAGTTAATCTTAAAATTTTTAGACATCTTTGAACGTCACTCTTGCTAAGCTCCAAAGTTCCAGCAATTTTTCTAATAGAAATTTTATGATCGTTATCATGTGGCACTTCATTAATTGACATCAACTTGTTTAAAAGACCATCATTATTTCTTGGTTTTTTTAAAAGTGCAATGCAACCAGTTTCGATAAATTGAACATACATTTTTTTAATTATATTCAGTGACGGCGGATTTTTCATAAATTTCCTTCTGGATATCCTCCTTGTTTATTGATTTCGTTTCTGCATAAATTTTTACAGTTTGAGCTTTTTTACTCACTGTATAGATCATTCTGAAACCGACTTATATGACTTAACAAAATTACTAGTGTCGAAATTGCTGATTTTGTTATGCGTCAAACGGACACAGCATGAGTTGGTTTTAGGCATCAAAATACGTTCATATGAAACTACTGATTAAAAATGTACTACTACATGAAACTTCGAATATCTTTGTTGTTAATGAAACAAAATATAGGAAACTATACATTTTTGGAAAGGAGAATGATTGCTCTTTCGAATGAAATCAAAAATTATAGGATGTTTCATTTGAAATAATACATATTTCTCCCTTTGAATTTGACCAACATTAGTAAAGCACCCTGTGTTGATGAGATGAGATGCCAGCCAAGCCTGAAAAAATCTCTTTGATAAACTAGTGAAACTAGTGAAAACCACATCTCTTTGGAGCAATTAATAAGCTGGGCATTTATATTTAAAATCAGTCACTCTTATTTGGGACACCCTGTATATACCGACCATATTTCGATGTGTGGTCGTAAGAAAATAAGGGTTGATTCCTAGACATATAGGTACATAACCTCAAACTATTAAAGAACAAAAATTACCAGCATAGAAGTAGGTACTTGCATTAAAATGGTCTTCACAAACAAAAGTAACAAATATTTTGTCTGGAGTTTTAATAGACGCTGATTTACACTCTGGAGCAATGCAATTCTTGGAATACAAAGGTTTTTTTTTCGGCTTTATCCATTTTTAAAGTTTTCCGAAACAAATTAGGTCACAAGAACTTAGAGCGTGATACACAAATAAGAAGGTAAACAAATGACGTCACTCCATGGGGCAGCCATCTTTAAGACGTAAAGCGCGTTTTGGCGGACTTTCGAATTTTATGATTTTTAAAGTGGTTTTAAAAGTAAAGTTTATATTTTTTTTTGAAAAAATAGGCATGCAAGGTGTTAGGAGACCCGATAAAGCGTTAATTCCAACCAATAGCAAAATTTATGCTTGTACCCTATTGTGGAGTGGAATTTTGTATTAAATGTTCAATATTCTCTTGGGTGACGGCACTGAATCGGTTTGTGTTCATTTTTCAATAAACTTCGAAGCACTTTTAATTGTCAATAATGACAAATTCAAAGTGAAACTTTGACGTTTCAATGTAAACAAGGTATTATCGATGAGGAAGCAGAATTATCAGTATAATACCGAATGATTGGCTAGAATAATGTATTGGTATTGGTTAAAACCACCAAAATGTCAGATTTTGACAAGGGAAAAAATAATCAAGAGGTGAATTCTCAAAATTACAGGAAATGAGTAGAAGAAAACGCTTTACCTGCAAATATTTTGTATTTTAGTTCAACAACAAGGTATAAAAAATACCAAATTATATTTTTTAAAGAGATTTTGAAAAAAAAACGTTAAAAACTTTTTTTTGGTAAATGTTGGACAAAACAAACGTTAACTTCAAGTAACATCTGTAAATAAATTTACGTATTGGAAAACAATCATTTACCCATTTTAATACATATTTAGTAATAATTATAAATAAAAAAAATAGATTAACTTTTGCCTCGTTCAGAACTTTGGGAAATTAATAATTTTTTCAAATTTTTATCAAAATCACCTTTTCGGTAACGAAACCAATTTCCTGTAAATAATCTTCGACCACAAATCCACATAAAAATTGATAAAGTTACATCACACACACAACCACACACACTTTGACCACATTTTTTCGAGTTCACTTGTTTTTTAGCGGACGTCGTCGAGCGCGACCGTCAACTGTTTTGAAAGGCCTTTAGGAACTCCACGTTCGCGGCATACTATGATGCACTGGTTCTCTCAATTCCGGGAGCTAACTACGTAACGGAAACGAACGACGATAGCCGGAAGGCGGCGACTATAAAACAACAACAAAAAAATAACAAACAATAATGACGATCCGCTTTTGCTCGTATTTTATTGTTGAGTATTGTTAATAGAACGAGGCGGATGGTAATCATTAGTTTTTGAATATATCGCGAGGTATCTATAATTTTTTTTTTAAACTGTTCACGAGGTCGAGGTCTCGTAAACGGTACCTAGTTATTATTTATGTACATAACTCGTTGGCAGAGTGCAAATAAAATAGTTTCGTCATAAATTTGTCGAGCTATTTACAGAACAAGTAATAATTATATTTTTTAATAACTAATATTAGGCCAGACGATAGTGGTAACAGCTACAAGTAATTAGCAATACAGCTGATTTTTTTAAAAAGTTTACCAGTCTATCGATTTCCCAAATTAGAAAAAAAAATCAAAAAACTTTTTTTTTCGAAATTTTTCAATATTTCGCGCTGGAAGGAAGGTAGAAATAAAATACCACCATGTAGGGGGAGTGTTTTGCAACAAAAAAGGTTTCTTGCGTTTCTTTCGTCCGAGCAATGGTTTGTCCGGAAAAAATTCGGTAAACTAAGTATGTGTTCCGCATCCGCGCGACTCTATTTTCTGAAGCGCGGCGAAGCACATTATAAACTATTGTACAGTTATAATTCAGATATAAATAATTGTAATACGGCGTTTTAAAGAGGAAAGTGTCGGCTTTAGGATGGCATTTTTTTTGTCATAGCACATAATCATTTTTAGCAAATTAATCATATATAATATAAATATTATATTCTAATAAAAAACCAAGTATCTCAATAAAAAATATATTATATAATAAGGTGGAGACTGTTATTTATGAGGTCTGTTCCATACATAAAATTTACGGATAATTAATTTTTCCTAATTACAAAATACGTCACTTTTCATTATTTTGTAAATTTTAGGAATCTTGAATTTACAAGAAAATATTATACAGTGCTTTTCAGATAAAAGTATCCACCTTTAATAACTTTTGTAATACTGGTATTTAGAAAAAATCTAAGAACACGTCAATTTATGTTGGAAGGGGCAAGCATTATGGCTTATTTAAACTTACAGGAAAAATCATCCCCTCACCCCTAGCAGCATCCCCTTTATTTTTTTAAATTACTT
>CAJUYI010006427.1:0-13755 GCA_910591695.1 Galerucella pusilla
TATAATAATATAAGGGTTTTATATCCGTCTAAACACCTGTTATTCCTGTGCCTGGCAACCAAAGGATTAACACAGGTAGCGGGGACCAAATTACCCATCCCCCTCGTAAGCATACAAACTCAATTTAATTTCTAGGATCTAGATGCATTAAATAGATTCCATTTCAAGCTAAAAAATGAAAAAAAAACCGCTCCGATACAATTGTTAACCCCCAAAAATTGCATACATTATTACTTTGACGGTAAATTTTTGGTAGTAAAATTGTCTGCGGAAAAATGAGAAGGAAATAGTAGATTCGAAGGAAAGACGAGTTTTGAAAAATTTTTGTTAAGCCGGACCTGCATTATCTTTTTGGAGATGCTTTTGATGGACTTTCTAAGAAGTAATGGTTATCACGTGTACCAAATTTCAAAATAATATACAGGGTAACTCAGAAGTTATGAGGTTCGAAAGAAATAGGATAAATTTATAAAACACCCTGTATCAAGGTTATAAAGTGCAGAAAAAACTTTAAATATAGGTTTTTGGAAGCACCAAAGTGATCTCCATATACAGTTAGGCCCTTTCCCAATGAAACACCCTGTATAAAACTCATGAGATCCGTTTCAGAGATAACTGGTGCGTTCCATACTTAAAGCTCACTCTGTATGTTGCGTGATACGTTTATGTAAATTGATTTTCATTTGTTATGGTATGGATATGCAATAGGTGAATTAACAAAGACTAGTATTAATCATAAATATTGAAAAATCTAACGTTAAATTAGGGGGGTCGAGAAAAATCTTACTTTATTTCCCAAATGGAAGAGGGGGTCAAATAATTATCAAAAATGTCTCACGTAATTGATGGAGGCCCCCTACAGTCAAGGTCATCACACTTGATACCTCACTTTATCTTTCTTTAATTGTATTTTGAATAATAATAATAATTAATGAATAATTTTGTACTCATTACCTGGAAGAACTCAATTAATGTTTTTCATAAAATAGCTCATATCTTTACTCGACAAATGGGAACATTTATTATTTATTTCCCTATGTCCACAAAAAATATTTAGAATAAAATGTTCAAAACAGTTTTCAGTAACACACAAAATTCCCAGACGTTGTGTTTTCAGTTTTTACCGCTAGATTGAGCCGATAGTCTAAAAACTCACACTTTATATTATTTTATAACGTAAAGAGCGTCGGGGACCAGAGGCGTACCTTTTTAAAGGGTATAAATAAAGTGGAAAGATATTGTAAATGCTACAAATGCACTCTTGTATTTTTTTGAAAAAAATTTCTTGTATTTGATACGTTATTTACAAGAATTTTTGTCAGAAATATTTACCTATCGGTAGTTTAAAATTAAGTATTTAAATATTTTATATAGTTTGTATGCCAATGCTCGAGTTTATTAAATGCGAAAGATTTTTTTTAAATTGATGTGTATAAAAATAACTACTTGAGGGCGAAAATATACATGCGCCGAGCGTCAAGGAGATTTTAGTCTCAATATTTGCAATGTTGCATTTTCAAAATCAAGTTTTTTTACTGTAATGAATAAAAAGTTTTTTTTAATAACGTGCTGTGGAATGCGACTTTATATTCGATATTAATTAATATATTAACACGTTTTAAAGATACACGTATACTTAATAAATATACAGAAAGTGCCCAAAGTTCTTGTTATGTTATGTTATATTGTTAATTCTACTTGTTTTAAAATCATAATGGCATTTTGTGAAAAGCGAATAGAAAATTTAACCAAAGAGTTTTTGTCTAAACTATACAGGGTGTATCCTCTTGAAAAAATAATTTGCAAGGGTCTGCAACCGTCAAATTTTTTACAAAAAAATCAATAACCCAAAAAATATGCATTTTTCGAAAAAAGTTTTCTGACAAAAGTTTACTAAAATTTTACGTAGATTTTAAAAATGTATTAATATACAGGGTGTTCCATTTAAAACAACAAAGTTACATCTTTGAAAATATTTTAGTTAAAAAGATCCGAAAACCGAAAAGTAGAAATTTTCATGATTTTACTATAAGTATTTTGCCATATACAGATAGTTTTAACTTGTCGTGGGACATCCTGTATACTGGTTGTCTTTGTAAATATATCACTATATAACATAAAATTCTAAATAAAGAATTTAATTATTTTAAAAATAAATATATCATTAAATATAGAAATTTTAAGTTACACAAATTTAATTTTCCGTCAATGACATTAAAAAATTTTTTTATGCAAAAAATAAAGCTACGAAAAGTGCCAAGTAGTAAATCTAGTTTATACGAATAAAATTCGCAAAATAAAACATTTTCCAAGCTTAAATGAACTTTAATATTAGAATAAATAGTAACATGAAGAGGTCTTACTTTTATTAGTTATTTGTGAATTATTTATAGCATTATAGTAGTCGTAGAAGATATAGTAACGGAAATTATTGCATCGATACTCAACAATGGATTTGTTTATATTTTCGATGCATCATATCGGGGTTTAAGACGCAGCAGGTTATAAGAGCAAAACATTGAAGTGCTTTGTAGCTTTACGTAAAAAACAAAAAATTCAATCACATGATAATAATGTTGCATTATTTACAAATCTTACGCTATACCGCATAATTTACAGTATTTCATAAGACCATTAATCTGATTCTCCGCTAGTGGATACATCAGCATAAACAGGAAATTGCCTGTACCTATATATCCATGTACCGTAACATTTTCCTCAACATTATGAGAAACAGAGTGTAAATTTTAGTGAAACTGAATTTAATAAACTCCTTTAAATACATTTCAGCATTTTTTGAGTTGTTATTTTCGGCCATTTGCTTATAGAAAAAATGGCATAATTAATAGTAGATATAGAGCCAAATATTGTTTAAATCTCTTGATAAGCTTTATTTAAATTATTATGCGGAAGTTGGGAAAATTTCTGCTAGGAAATATATAAAAATAGGCACTGCAACCTGCTCTACATGAATCATACAAAATATGATTGTCTATTTAAAAAAACACAGTGCCTATTAGACTGTGTTTTTTCGGAGAATTTTTAGATTGAATTTTTTTGGCAACAACTTTTGGATTGTTGCCAAATAAGTAAACTTCACTTTTTACATTTTATACAAAGACAAAACAGTTGATATAACAAAAAAAATATTCAACTTACTAGTACACTGCAACATGGACTTTTTACAGATGGAAACAAAGTTTTCTGAGGAAATTTCACGCTATAAATAACAATAATCAAAACCTCGAAGTCTTTAGGGAGATCATTCTTGATACCTAGTCCAATGAATTTATTTCTGTTCGCTTAAACCCTTTGGAAATTTAATACAGTGTGGAAACCACTTATGGAATAAAATTCATTATGTCATTATAACCAAGTTGTTGGCTATAGCTCAGTCTCCTATAGAACTCCTCCTTAACTTTGTTTAAAGTTTGAGGTGAAATATTCCGTATTTCTGTAGTTATCCTGTCTTTGAGGTCTACAATGCTAGTTGGCTGTGTTGCATATACTTTGTTCTTGAGATAACCCCACAGGAAAAAATCTAACGACGTAAGGTCTGGCGATCTAGCTGGCCACTCAATAGTACCTCTTCGTACAATCCATTGATTGGGGAAGATTTCATCTAAATAAGTTCTTACCATTAAAGCATAATGGGGTGTTGCCCCGTCTTGCTGGAACCAAACATTTTCATTCGGTAAGCTAGGATCCATTGCGTTGGAATAGAAGTTTGCCAACGCAGGAATAACTTCATTTCTAAGCATATTTAAATATTTTTCTGCTGTCAAATTTCCATCTATAAATATAGAACCAATTATATGGTCGCCTATGATACCGGCCCAAACGTTCACCTTTTGAGGGTACTGAGTATGTGTCTCACGCATCCAATTAGGATTCTCTGCTGACCAATATCTACAGTTCTGTCGGTTTACCTCTCCATTCAATGTGAATGTTGATTCGTCAGAAAAAAGAATGGTACCAAGAGCTATCTCATTTCTGTTCAGCTTATTCATCAATCTTTCGCAGAAATCCATTCTACGATCTGGATCGTTTTCTGTTAACTCCTGCACAAAAGTTAATTTGTAGGGATGAAGTTTTTCTTTATGAAGACATTTTAGAACAGTTGTATGACTAGCATTATTTTCACGGGCAATTCGACGTGTACTTGAAGTTGGATTATCTTCGACACTTAACAAAATATCCACTTTCACATTATCTTCAACGAAGTGTGGTTTTTTTTTCAATGGTTTGACATGTCCAAGTTCTCTGAATTGTGCATGAATTTTAGACAAAGTACTTTGTGAAATATTAAATAATTCGGGATACCTGTGATTAAATAAGTTTGCCACTTAAACTTGACTTTTGCAGTTATCTCCGTACCCGATCATCATTAAAATCTCAATTCGGTGAGTCTCAGTTAAATATTTCATTGTTATGTCGACAAGGAAAGAGTGTTTGACAAAGATTTTACTTTTTCAGTATAAACTGTCAACACATCAACTACTGACAGAATAGAAAACAATCCACATTATTTACCGATTTAAAACAATCCACATTATTTACCGATTTTGTCTAATTATTGGCGTTTTTAGGCAATTTTTAGGTATTTATAATAAAATTCATGGGCGTAGCATGTTTTGTTTAATATACAAATACGTCTAATAATTAGTTAGTTTAGATTTTTGATAAATCCATATTTAGCTAATTTAAAAAAATACCAATAAGTATTTCAAGTGTAATAAATTATTAATTTTAAAATTTCACCCTGTATAATTCATGATTGACCATACATTATTTAGTTTGTTGGAATCGGTTTATTAGGAGGATTTCAAAAATATGCAAATATACAGGGTGTTTCATTAAAACAAAACAACACCGACTATGTCATACTTGTGTAATATAGGATGCTCTGACAAATTAATAAATGTTTGATAGCTACAAATGTTTGACAGTGACTGTCAGAACGCGTTAGAATTTTACGCAAATTGAGAAAATAGAAACAATATTAAACAAGCACAAAACCTATTTTTCCAATGTAAATGGATGCAATTGCATATTTGAACGTAGTTTTCAGTTCTGATCAACTTTTTTTAATAACATTTTTCGATATTGTCAAATTTAAAGGTACTTTACTCTTGAGTAAAGTTCATATTTTTTGAGAAACCTGGTATAATATGAAAAAAAATTGATATCTGATAATTGTATTTCAATTTTTAGAGCATGCAGAACTTTTTATGAAGAATAAGTTTTTTTCTTAAAATTGATAATAAAAAAGTTTCCCATAAGGTGTGAACTTAGGTGAACACTGTGTATATTATTGTGTTTATTTCTGGGTGTTGATCAATTTCATCCAAAATATCTTCTTCTAATCTTACATTTCGAACAGTCCGAGAACGACCAGTTTTGTTTGATCTTCTTTGTATCTGATAATGGCTGTTGGATGCTCGCAAATAAAAAAATATGTGACGTATCACACTTATTCCGTTTTATTTTAATTACGCACAATAAATCCCTGCTTTGTTATAAAACATACAAATCTCATTCAAGTGCATGTCTAATTTCGGAGGTATTTTATTTTTGCGTCTACATTGAAGTAAAATAAGAAAATTATTGTGTCACGGCCAAAACGAAAAACTGTTATTTGGCAAATACCACTAAAAACAGTGATTGAATGATACAGAAAATGGGCAGAAATTTATACTCGCTGAAAGGTACAATTTCAAATTAATTTAAAACATTTCTAGTCCAGTAAATGAAGGGACAAAGCTCCTGAAAAGTCCCTGAAGACTTCACTTTGGGCTCAATTTGTAGGTCACGGCAGGTGCTTTTAAACGAGAAAAAACTTAAGGCGATTGAGTTTACAGAAGGGGGGGAAAATGGACCCCTAAACCCTGGAAAACGGGTTTCTCGCTAATATCTGGCTCGATATGCGATTTAGAGAATTTTTCTTCAGATGAAAAATGAAGATCGTCTTATTATCTACAGAAATGGTCACTATCATTTTTTTCGAAAATTTGATAGTTATCGAGATAACGAGACCTAAAAGTCGCCTCATTTCAGCTGGAACAATTCGTCCGCCCGCTTACAAAGTTAATGCATAGACAGCAGAATTCCTACAGGCAGAGCAGCAGCTGAAATAAGGAGACTTTTAGGTCTCATTATCTCGAAAACTATCGAATTTTCGAAAAAAATGATTGGGACCATTTTTGTAGATAATGAGACGATCTTCATTTTTTATCTGAAGAAAAATTCTCTAATTCTCATATTTAGCCAGATATTAGCGAGAAACCCGTTTTCCAGGGTTTAGGTGTTTGAAAACATCTACCTTGACTTACAAATTGAGTCAAAGCGAAGTCTTCAGCGACTTTTCATGAGCTTTCGATATTTTCAGGTGTTCAATTACTGGACTATTCTGGCAAAAGCTGTGTTCCTATAAATTGCGAATGTTTTCATTTGTGCAAATTAAACAAGTTCATTTATAATACACCCATTATTATGCATTTGAATAATGGATAATATTTACATTGAAATGTGCGTCAACTCGACTCGGTCTCTTACAGACCTGTTAACACTCATGTCAATTGGAACAAACCTATACAATAAAAAATTTGAGCTGCGCTACTGTGCGGGTTTCAAATAGATTTTCATGTTAAACAAAACGGTTCGACCTCAAGGATTTGAGCTAAAATTAAATTCACTTATATCGTTGCGAATGCAAATTATGTCGAATAAAAAGATTGCCACCAGTGTTGTATACATTTGAGGCCAATGAAACCTTAATTAGCTCGTGAATTTTGAAGAATGCGAAATAGGAAGTTGAAACATATTATTGGAAAAATCATTAAATCGCTTTATGGCGATGAGTAGATTTGAAAAAAATATTTAATATTGCTTCTATTAAATTTTTATTGAACTTATCTACAAATATATCAAACAAAAGTGACGCAAGCTACATGGAGAGCACACCAAATAGAAATATGAAGAAATATATAGTTTTTTCCACTACTAATAGCTGTGAAGTTGACAATTATTATTGCTTCTTTTAGCCAATTTCTCTATTAGTGGTTAATAATATTTCTTGTGACTATATTGTTATAATCACTGATAAAACATAGTTTAAATCGGACTTACGATAATGCTTCAACTCATCTTATTTCCTCTGCATTAAAGACGCGGTTTAACTTCATAAATTCAAGCAGCATAAATGAGTCTACTATGGGCAAGTTATCAGTTTGTGCTTTTACAATACCTTCGCCAGGCATATTTCACAACATATGAAAGAATCGTCACTGAACACTGAACTAGTAAATAAAATATATTCTTCCAAAAGTTTTGAAATATCCTCGGAAATATCGAATATTTATGTCCACTTTCCACTTTACGTTGACTTTTAGAAATAAAAAAAGGACACACAAACACTTAATGGTCTCAAATAAACATATAAATGATATTTTTACGTCGATGAAGCAATTAATAGTTGATTAAAATACAATAAAACACACAACTACACATAACCTAATGCAATACCGGCCATATTGACATAAGTAAACACAAGAGATATGACATCACACGTATCATCGGTAGCGTTCGGAAATCCTCGGGTTGTGGTCGGAAACTGCATTGAAATTTGAATTTTATTTTAAAATTTGGGAGTAATTTCCAAAGGAAACTGGTTTATTTCCTATTATTAGTAATTTTTGATATCACATTTACTATTATAAATTAATATCCAACAAAATATGAAATATGCGTGTACTCTATTGTCATGCATTTTCTGCACCCTACCAAAAATTTAGGCGTTAAGGACCAACAGTTAAAATTTTTCAGTCAAATCTCGAAGAAGAAGAGTAACTGAAGAACACATATCTTCAGTGCAAGAGCCAGGTTCGGTGTTTCTGGAACATACAATACCCTCCTCAGGATCTGCAAAAAGTCTGTTAAAGTATAGTTGACTTTTTACAAAAAAATAACTATGATTTGTCAAGCTTATTAGTAGTGGGGTCTGACGGCACAGTAGTCAACACAGTACAAAAGAATGGAGTGCTTACTCTACTTGAATATAAGTTGGGACGCCCTTTACAACGATTTATCTGCCAGCTGCATGCCAACGAGCTACCTTTGGGACTTCTCTTTCTACACTTAGATGGCCAAACAACCGGTCCTAGTGCTTTTGCAGGTGTACTGGGGCCAGCTTATAGTCCGATGTGAACATTAACCAGTTGTTCAATAGCGACTCAGAAATACCTTCACAAAATTTGCCTTAGTCCAGTAAATGAAGGAGGAAAAAAGGCTACCTTTGAGACTTCTCTTTCTACACTTAGATGGCCAAACAACCGGTCCTAGTGCTTTTGCAGGTGTACTGGGGCCAGCTTGTAGTCCGATGTGAACATTAACCAGTTGTTCAATAGCGACTCAGAAATACCTTCACAAAATTTGCCTTAGTCCAGTAAATGAAGGAGGAATAAAGGCAAAGTTAACATTAATGACGCCCTGTTTTCATCTTCCGGTTGGAAGTTGCATTTGGTACCTCATTAAACATGAGACAAAGTTCTGCATGAAAACGCGTGCGAAGGCGGAGAAAATGGCCCCAAAAGACCAGGAAAATAGGTTTTCAGCCAATATCTCCTAAAATATGACAGTTACAGATTTTCGCTTCAGATAAAAATTGAAGTTCAGGTCATTTTCTACAAAAATGGTCCCCATGATTTTTTTCGCAACATTAATATTTTCTGCAAAAAAATCGGGTTGAAATTCCGGAAATTTTGAGACTTGTGAAACATGCAAGTTTTGTACAAAATTTGAGCTGGGGGGTGTTGGAAATCCATTATTTTCAATGTGTTGGATTGTGGAAACCAATTGTAGATGGCGCCACCATATTTTACAGATTGGGAAAATCCTCGGTGCCATAAATGAGAAACCCTGTAACCAGACACTTTTGATGGATATTTATGTTTCTGAGGGTCTTGTTTTCCTCTCAGATGAGGCCTCAAGATATACTTATTAGGAAAACGGGCTATAAGATTAATTCTAGCGAGATGGATCTCACCAGTGGACCTGAATCTAGCAACAATCAGCTTTGCACATGTGGCAAAAAACTGAAGTTCATTAGGCTTTTGGTAAGGAAAACTGAAAATGCCTCAAGAGTGAAGAATATTTACCCATAATAGTCAGCAACAATTTCTCTTGCAGATTCTCCGCAAATTTTTGCAAATTTTCTTGCAACCATTCTGATTGAGGTTTTTGGAATAACGAGTTATAAACGTTCTCCATGTTTCATTTATTATAGAAAAATATATACATTTTTTATTTATTTATCAACGGGAGAACCCAATATAATAATATATACAAGAGTTATTATTATTATTATTATTATAGACTAAAATATTACATAGAAAATTTTTAACAAAAGTACAAGAGATTCGCGGGTTAATTGTCCGTGAATTGATGAAAAAAGTATATAAAAATACATTGCAATTATGACATAAATCTGTTCGTCACCTCACCAGACATCATCTGATTCTTGGTCAAGAACTTCTTCTGGGTCTAGAGCTCCCTCTAGCTCTACCCCGTCAACAACTTCTTCTGAGTCTACAGTTTCCTCTAATTCTACCTCTTGGGATAACATATTATCGCTGTCTTTATAATTCGAACACTGGCGTGACTCACACGAACCACAAATAGATGAGCAGACGACACGAGCGCCACGTAGAGCACACGCGCGGCGAACGACGGAGGGACGAAAATAATAAATTATAGCGTATACATTTAGATATACTGGTTTTTCTCCGGGGTATCAAAGGTTTGACTTATATACATCGATGGAAAGTTGGGAATTCCCCCATTACACTAGTTAAGGTGTTAAAATGTTAGAAATAAAGAGCAGGGAGAAAAAAACCACCAAAAAAAAGTGCGTTTTTTCCTTGAGCCCGCGTTTTCTAATTTTATTGAAAAATGGACGACTTCGTCGAAAAAAGTAATTGCACAATCGAAAGGTAGACATTTTTAGTTTTCAAATGATGTATCATAGAGACCAATCGGATCATGTATAAATTTTTAATTGATGGTTGTTCACAAAATTTCCCCGCGATCCAAAAACAGCAAAAATTTGGGATTCAATAAACAACGATTAATTGAAAATTAAAAAAAATTAGGGTATTCAAATTTCAGGGATGACAAAGGACCTTATGAGGACCCATAATCAAGAAAATTTTGAGTAAATCAGTGCAATACAAAAAAAATAGGAACAAATTCCTGGCGAGGGCAAAATTGCCCGGGAGCAGAAAGTTTGACCCGTGTTCCGATATGGCCAAAAGAGTCAAGCGTGACTCAATTCAAAGGGTATGATAGCAGCAGAATTCCTCTTTCACATGAATTTTGAATCATGAGAAAATATGCATTTTTCACAAAGTTATTGAATAATTTGTCCCCCAGCTGATGTGTAAATACACGGACTGTGCTCTCCGGCATACAGCACAGAAGCTCATTATTCGAGGTGCGCTTGGTGCCGCATTTCTCGAAACCGGTCAAATTTTCGAGAAAAATCATAAGGATCATTTTTGTATAAAATTAACTGAACTTTAATTTTTATCTGAACCAAAAATCTCTAACTGCCATATTTTAGGAGATATTGACTGAAAACCTATTTTTCTGGTCTTTTGGGGCCATTTTCTCCGCCCTCGCACGCGTTTTTATGCAGAACTTTGTCTCATGTTTAATGAGGTACCAAATGCAACTTCCAACCGGAATACCTTGCCATATTATCCTCTGGTCAATGTTCTGTAGATTTAGCAAACCAGAATAGTGTAGTGTGTATTTAGAGATATCTCATCACTGTTGACAATGAATATAAGGAAAGAAAACATCGCCCAGTGTGTAGAATTAATTGAAAAATACTGCGTCAAGTAAATCCTGTACATTTCCTTCAAACAGTTTTTGATCGTAATTAGTTACGCACTTATATTTTCAAAAATACCTCTAGGAAAATTTACTGTGGCGCTTAAAAAAAACATCTCGGTTTAAACACGATGAGATGCCGAGAACCGCATATCACGATCTACCTTAAGTTCGTCTCCAAAAATAAGGAGAGTGTGTCTGAGTGAGTGAGTCTAGATACAGAATCTGATTCATAATTTTAAGTTTTTAGTCTCGGGTTTAACGCAAATATCGAGAACAGTTTTGTGGATGTAAAATTCAAAAAGTTTTGTGATACTATAGTTTGTTGTTTTTTGTTTGTACCCAGTGGGCTATGGGCTATGGAGTTCTTTCAGGAATGGTCGTCTTTGCGAGAGGTAAGGATATAAAAGACCTGTCAGCTGTTGTTTACAGTTACATTTGCCAAAATATGTATTTTTTTTTAGATCATTTGCGCTTTATGTTAAGATAGATGATTTGTGGATAATTGAAATGTCAATTTTAATAAAATCATGTGAAGTTTTTCGTTAAACTTTAATTATAGTTTGTAAATCAAGTGTGATCAAATTTATAAAATACTCTAATCCTTTGGCAATAGAGTAACTTTAGTGAATCATCAAATATTTTTGTTTCAATTTAACGCGAAAACGAGAGAGATTATTAGTATTAGATATTTAGGAAATGCTTTTTTAACAACAAATTTTAGATATACGTATTTTAGTGCAGAGTTCGACAAAAGTCCGGGACCGGACAAATATGGAATAAAATATAAATTTTTGGAGAATTTTTTTAAACCGAAAAATTTATATTTTCTGCGAT
The DNA here is from genome assembly GCA_910591695.1 of Galerucella pusilla. Classification (NCBI taxonomy): domain Eukaryota; kingdom Metazoa; phylum Arthropoda; class Insecta; order Coleoptera; family Chrysomelidae; genus Galerucella; species Galerucella pusilla. Next base: position 11,728 of record CAJUYI010006427.1, read on the forward strand.
ATTTATCCGGTACCGGACTTTTGCCGAACTCTGTATTGCGAAATATTTTAATAAAATTAGGACTACTTTAATTATTATTATAAGAAAATTCACACTCCAACAAATCTTTTATACATTTACTCTTAAATCAAAGGAAAAATATAATCTGGGCATATCAAACAATATAACGAGCAAGTTATATAATAAACTGTTTCGAATTCGAAGTGGATAAAGTTCCCAACTGCCTCATAAGAGAATTTGCTATCAGCAATTCAACCACTACAAGTCTGGCAAGACACAGAATGTCTCTAGTTTGAGTGCCCGGATATGAATTGGCGGATCAGTAAGCTGAAGAAGACTCTAAAGGTGACTTTATAGGTTCGAAACGTTGTGTAGAATCACAAAGGATAGCATAAGAGGGAAAATGCAGGTTGGTAGAAAAGCACCTTCCTACAAAGAATTAACTTAACTATCTAAACAAGGAACTGTCAACCAGGCTAAAAAATTGGATGAGAGACATTTGAAGACAGTTACCCTGAAGTCAACTCAAATTAGAAAAAGTCAGTAGCGTACTAAAGGACGGATTCACTTTGGAAATAATACGATCAACTGAATTTGAAATGTACAGTTACAAAAGTGGAATTATAAAGCTTTTTTATTTTCTACATAATTGGATGTATTTGTATTTTTAGTCCCAAGTTAGGTGCACAATTTTCATTTCCTCCTTATAAAATCACTTTACTTTATATACAGTGTGTCCTCCTAAGTTCGCACCATTTGGGAAACTTTTTTATTATCAATTTTAAGAAAAAAACTTATTCTTCATAAAAAGTTCTGCATGTTCTAAAATTTGAAATACAATTATCAGATATCAATTTTTTTAAGTATTATACAAGGTTTCTAAAAAAATATGAACTTTACTCAAGAATAAAGTACCTTTAAATTTGACAATATCGAAAAATAGTATTGAAAAAAGTTGATCAGTACTGAAAACTACGTTCAAATATGCAATTGCATCTACATATTTACATTGAAAAAATAGGTTTTGTGCTTGTTTAAATTAATATTGTTTCTATATTTTCTTAATAACGCTACCTAATTTGCGTAAAATTTTAACGCGTTCTGACAGTTACTGTCAAATATTTGTAGCTATCAAATATTCATTAGTTTGTCAGAGCTTTATTACACGTAACTTCAGTAAAATTTGCATTGTTTTACTGTATCTAGAAATACATTTTAAAAAATAATACATTTTTTTCATATAAATAGATAAAATCGTATATTTTAACGTAGTTTTCAATTCTGATCAACTTTTATTGATAACATATTTCGATATTTTCAAATTTAAAGGTACTTTACTCTTGAGTAAAGTTCATATTTTTTGAGAAACCTTGTATAATACTAGAAAAAATTGATATCTGATAATTGTATTTTAGATTTTAGAACATGCAGAGCTTTTTATGAGGAATAAGTTTTTTTTTCTAAAATTGATAATAAAAAAGTTTCCCATATGATGCAAACTTAAGTGACGATCTTTGTTATTTCAAATGAATCACTCTGTATATTTTTACCAACAACATCTATGAAAAGCACACGGTTCCTTTCCAAGATAATTGACGAGTTCCATACTTACAGCTCACACTGTATAATTGAATAATGTTAATGTAATTTACTGTACTGTTCGTAATCAATTTGACTATTATTACATTCGTCCATTTTGTAATATTAAAACAATTCATTGTTTTTGTGCCAAATCTTCTCGTGTATAAGTTTGCCCGGCTGAATAATTTTTTTAGGCTTGTCAACAGCTTGTCAGAACGTTTAAGTCTGCTGGTATTGATTTTTTACAAAAATTTTCTCGTAAAAATAAATAGTTACGTTCCAAGAAAATACTTTTATTATCTAATAGAAATTTTGTTTTCATCTCAAATACAGTTACACTGAATCTATGAAGGAGTGACATATTTTTTTACTACTGCAATTTCAAAGATAAACTAACTATAGCACAGACCACCTACCCTATAGACACCCCACGCCCGTTATAGAACG
>CAJUYI010006428.1:0-13754 GCA_910591695.1 Galerucella pusilla
TTGAACCCGCACGATAAAAGCGCTTTTGACTTTATCATTTTTTTTATCAAACCAGAGCGAATTTAAGAGTATAATTTATAAACATTTTTCAGCCGTTCTGCCCTGACTATGCTCACGGCGTAAAACGCAGCGGTACCCATTCACAAGATGGAGAAAATCACAAAATTTCCAAATACAAACACCAATCTCCCAGCGACCTAAACAACCCTAAAGAAGAACCAAATACATCTTCAACAAGACCAATCAATATCCAATCTCAACAGACCACGACAACAATGCTTTGCAGCGAACAACCCATCTACCAATCAGGGGTAAGTAAATTATTAACGTTTAAATTTTCCATATTTATAATTTATTTTTTTTATTAGGTAAACGATATCAACTTATGGCCCCCTTTCTCGGTAACCGTAACAACGAATACACATTCAAACACAACTAATTCGGCTATGGAAATCCCCGGGGGTGCTGGGAGTTTAAATACTGGAATGTATCCTTTATATTATATCCCAACCACTCATCAAAGAACGATACCACCACATCTCAATGATCCAGTTTTACACGGATCTATTTATCAAGGTAAGCTACTGATTTTTCAAACAACTCATAAAAAAAACTGGTCCTTCGAGCCGGATATAGTTAAGTAACCTAAAAAATTTTTATTCTAGTTCAATACATGCCCGCTAGTATGATCTATAACTACAACAACGCCCTCTATCCCACTTCTCCTTTTATATGTCCAACGGTTCCGGTGGTACCTTTGCCAATGGTACCTCCTCCCATAAATCATGCAGCTGACGTAAGGCATATTAATCCGATGCAATCCATGAATGCAGTGGGAATTTCCAATTCGGGATGTGTTCCTGTCGTTCCTGAACAAAAATCTACAATGCCCAACACTCCTCTTACATCCCATACGCCACACACGCCGCAGCAATTCCAAAGACCGGCATCGCAAGCTACTTCAGTTAAAGCCGAGCCTGGAAGTGTCATGGGGTCCATCACCTCAGCCAGTTTTGCCAACAAAGTGAGTTTGACATTCTTTATTAAAAACAATATTTGCTAGGAAGCTTGAATATTAAATTAAAGAGAACATTTTTTAAACGAATTCATAGAAAACTGAAAAAATATTTTTTTAGGCCTTATCTGAGTGTTCCCGAAAGGATTTATGGTTACAATCGCCTTTAGTTAGTCCGCCAGATGGCGAGACGGAAGTTTTCGTGCAAAATAAGGTTAATTTCTTGGTGTTTTTATATTTGTGTCTCGTTATCTTCGTATAGAAATCATTGTTATAGAAACATGAATAAATACATTCAATTGCTTATGCTTGAACTGTAACTATAATTTGTATAAATCTACAAGAAAAACATTTGTATTTTTCAGGTTACAATGCCAGCGGAAATAAATCAACCGCCTCCATTTAGAAATGGTACCGTAAACAACACAGATGAATCTAGCAGTTGCTATTCATCATCGTATTCGTCGTTTTTAAAAACAGACGCTGGGTCTGGATCTAACGATGATTCGAATGTTACAGAAAACAAATCTAATAAATATGATGAGGTAACTAAGTGAATAAAATCAAGTTGTATACAGTGTTAATGTTATTATTTCTTTTTCAGAATACGTGGAAATGTCGTAAAAATGGTCCAACCAGAAAAAAAGAGCCGCCATGGTTGGAATCGGTGGATGTGTCACCTGATTTAATTTATAGATATCAAGTGGTCGTTAAAGATTTGGAAGAAATTTTAGAATCCGATTTGAATTGCCTTAAGGAAATTAGTCAGGTACTTACATAATTACTTCATGTATCATCTTCACTTACACTAACTAAATGATTAACACACTACTTCTATTTTCAAATTCCACCATCTTGACTTAATGGCTGTTGACTGTCAGTGCTGCCAAACTAAAAATAGTGAAAAAAATGTACCTACTAGATTCAATAGAATTTTAACAGATTTTTATGAATGCTGCTTATACAACCCAAAACTAAGTAGTTCAGAGTAACAAACAATTTTATTTTTTAATTCAAATAGTTTCATCTCTATCTATCGGTAAATGTAAATTCACCAATAAACACAAATACTTTTACAGGAAACAAACAGCTAATTAAAATTATTATTCCTTACCTTGCCTTGCTCTTACTTCGATTAAGTATCTACATATTATTAATCTTCGTATTATTCATAACAAGATTAATAAATATTATATTTTTTATGTAAGATTTTTAACCCAACGTAATTTCTACCACTTCTGTCAACTATTTTATGGTCAACACTGATTGCAGATCCACCTACCGGCTGGCTTCTCAAGCATTATCATACAGAGTGGTATCCGCCCATGTTTTTAGATTTATATCAAGTTAATTTTATTTCAGCCTGTCTTAGTGAATGATCAACTTAATCAACTGTACATAGATATGGAATTGGAAGGTCTATCGAAGAAATTAACATTAGACGAAGGAATTACTTCCAGTAGTAGTAGCGATGAAAATGTCATCAACATTTCCAAGGTATGCTAGTTGTGCTTTTATCAAATTTTATTATTAACAATTATATATTTTTTTAGCCAAAGAAAAAACGAAAGTCTTACAGTTCCTTGGTGATGATTTACGAAGAAAATGCTCCCCTACCATCACCCGTATACCGTTATAACTAAAATTGTCTTACACTTTTTATATTAAAAAACTGTACACGACAAATGATACTATATTATTTATAATAGTTATATAAGTAACAGATTCTATATAGGATATACAAGTATTTTTTACAACATTTATAAATTTGAATTCTATTTTTAGTGTAACTTGATATGTGTCTTGAATATTTTTGGATATTTCCAAGTATACTATATTTATAGAAGATTTGCTTGGATTTTGAACTATTTATATAAAATTGGACGTTTATTTTTTAAATAAATTGCATTTATCCAATATTACTAGTCTTTTTGTTTTATTTATATAAAAATATTCTTCAATACGACCCTGTCGCAACTATTGCTGAACTAAGCAATGGTTTAACTGACAGATAGGTGGCGCAGCATGTATTTTGTGAATTCTCATAACCTCACAAAAATACCTCATAAATTACAAAACAAACCAAGAAATACAATCTATTTCTTGTAGTTGTAAGCAGTTATAAGTCCAGAAATGATTTCTTTTGGAGAAATATCGTCGAGTGAACATGATTTGGATCCATTTGTCAAATCCATAGCTCCCACTACAATAGCTAACATGAACGATGTAGTATATCATGAAGAAACGGATCAAAGGTAATAAATAATATTATTTATTCATTTGAGTATTATTATTGTTCAAGATCTGCCATAGAGGATTTGAAGGAATATAAAAATTACCGTAATATGTGTAGGATATGCCTTAGAACATCAAAAAATCTACAGAATTTATTTACATCTTATATAAAAGTAGATAATGTAGCAGTTGTAGATTTTTTAAGAAAAATAACAGACTTGCAGGTAAATTATTTTCACAATGTAACCAAGTGGTAAGAGCTTCTTCATAGCTTAAAATTTTAGTTCATCAACTCAAACAACTTACCAACTAACATATGCCAGGGTTGTTTACAAGATGTTTGTAAAATATTGGAGTTTGTTGAAAGATGTATAACATCAGACAATAGAATTAATGAAAGAATGATAATGGGTAATATAGACACCAAGGATTTAGAACAAGAAGATGAAATCATAATATTAAAATGTGAATTGCCTATAGATAGATACATGGAGAATCAGGAGAAAAAAGATTACAAATGCCCTAATTGTCCACTAAGTTTTAATAAAAAAACTATCCTAAATACTCATTTAAGATCCCACGTACCAGATAGAGACAAAAAATTTGGTTGTAAAGAATGTGGAAAGCAATTTCTCTATGAATATCTATTAAAACAGCACGAGTTTAAACATAAAAACATCAAACCGTTCCCTTGCAGCAAATGTGATAAAGGTAAGAATCCCATAAATTCAGAATTTATAAAACTTGGTACAATCTTACAGGGTGTTTAACAGCTGAAAGTCTTCGTCGACACATGCGTCTTCATGACAAGAGTTATGTAAAACGAATTCATACTTGTCATATTTGCAACAAATCTTTCGCTTACCCAAGCTTTTTAGAAACACATTTGAAAATACATACAGGAGAAAAACCTCATGTTTGCAATATTTGCAACAAAAGTTTTTCCCAAACTAGTGCTTTATATTTCCATCAAAGAATCCACTCAGGATATAAACCGTTTACTTGCGATATTTGCAAAGAAACTTTCATGTCTAAGAGTAGTCTTAAAATCCATACAAGAAAACACACTAATGAACGCCCATACATCTGTGATATCTGCGGCACTTGCTTCAAACAAGCTTCGGGCCTCAGGGATCATAAAAAAACTCATACTGGAGAAAAAGGCGTCTTGTGTACAGTGTGTGGAAAAATACTATCTACAACAGGTCAACTAACCATTCATGTACGCAGTCATACCGGTGAAAAGCCCTTTAGCTGTACAAATTGTAATAAATCGTTTGCAGCCAAAAATATGCTCAGCATACATCAACGAGTTCATACTAAGGAACGACCTTATAAATGTAATGTTTGTCAAAAATGTTTCACTCAAAATAGCACTTTACATGCACATTTGGAAATACATAAAAGAAAATTGATTAAAAAGGATAATAAGAAAAAGGTAGAAGCTGATAATGGGTAGTTAGAAAAAGATTGGAAGGTGATTTTAATAAATTGTGAAGTATTTTTCAATAAAACAAATTATAGTAACAGATAATTTATTTACAATATATTTTGCTTACCTAATATGAGACTAGTCAATACTTTTATTTATCAAAAAACCATCGGTTTCGCTACATCAAATTTGACATATCCCAATTTAACATTTCACAAGATTCATTCAAAACCAATTAAAAAGGCACTAATTGATCATATTTTGTACATTTTTTATTGGTTGAGACACTACAGTTTTGCTTGCTTGTTGATATGTTGGAAATGATATCAATTTCATTGTATTCGTATCAGTATTATCACATTAAACACTAAAAACCCGGTAAGAATTCCGTATTGAACACACCCGTTAAAAAAATCGGTTTTGCTTCCACTACACACTCTGTTTTATCAGTTTTCTCGGTTTTAGTTGTAACATTCGATGCTCCTTTTTCTATGTGGGTCTTTTTGTGCGTTTTCAAAGCCGAACTTTGTCTAAATGCCTGACCACATTCGTCACATATAAAAGGCTTTTCTCCCGTATGAATTCTTTGGTGAGAGGTGAGATCGTTGGACTGAGAGAAAGCCTTGTCGCAGAACTGAAATTGTTATAAATATTGACAATTACTGTAAAAATATTGTATCATCTGAACAACAGTGAAGTAAGCAATAGAAAAAATGTCAAAAACAAAAAAGTAAGGTTATGGCCATAGATAACTGGTTTTCTTTGACAGATATCTATCGCAGACTTTTTTATCTATGGTTGTCAACTGTCAAGTGTCAACCAGCTGACGTTCGATAAATAAAAGATAAATTTGTTTTTTATTTTAAATTTAAGAAAAATAAACATTAATCTATAAAAGGTAGGGCTAAAACTGTGTTTAAATACATTTTTTTCTACCTTACCTTGCATTTATATGGTTTTTCTCCAGTATGAGTCCTTTTGTGCCTGGCGAGAATCCCAGATCGGGAAAATTTCATTTTGCAAGTATCACATTCATAAGGTTTTTCACCAGAATGAATCCTTTTGTGTTTTGTAAGTGAACTAGAAGTAGTAAAACCGTGATTGCATACAGAACAAACAAAAGGTCTAGCTCCTGAAATAAATATACGGTAATTAGTGTTATAAATATATAATTTACATTATAAAATATCCACCTGTGTGTTTTCTGAGATGTGCGGACAATTCACCTTTACTAGCAAATCCATTTCCACACGTACTACAAAGATGTGCTTTCACCCCACTATGCCTTACAGTATGTTGTCTTAAATTTCCTAATTGATTAAAACCCTTTCCGCATGTCGAACATAAAAACGGTTTCTCTCCGTTATGTGTACGCATGTGATCTTTTAAATTTGATATCTGGTTGAATCCTGGTAAAAATAAATAAATTACTAAATATAAAAAGTTATAAATCGTACTCACCTTTACAACAAATATCACAGATGTGCGGCTTGAGCCCAGAATGTCCGTTCATATGGTGCCTGAGTTGTTCTTGTTTATAGAAACTCTTCTCGCACACTTCACATTTATACTGTTTTTCTATATAATGCGTTGTTCGTAAGTGCCTATTTAAATGAGCCAATTTGGAGAATTTTCTTTGGCAGACTTGACAGCAAACGTTGTACTCCTCTTTTAGATGGGATTTTAAATGAGCATCTAGATCTTCTTTTTGGAGAAAAATAGTTTCACAACGGTTACAAGCGTATACGTAATCTTCCTTTTTAATTTCTAGTGTAACGTGATCATCATCTTCGTCTATGTGGTAACTGCTATCGAAATCCATGTTGTGGTTTTCCATTTTCATAGCATGAGCTATTCGATGCCTAAAAAAATGGGCTGCCTTACAAGTATCAGTGCTACAAAAATATTTACCTTAAAAGTAAATCATTTCTACTAAACTGTTTATGACAAATATCACAATCGAATTCTTTAACTTTGGGTTTGTCTTTCGTAGTTTCCTCTTCTTCCTTGCTTTCCATTGAATCTTCATCACTGTAATTACTATAGGAATCAAACATATCAAACTGATCTAGGTGTTTTTGAGTATTTTCATTTTTATTACAACATTCAGAGTCATTTTCACATTTTAAACTATCGTCTATATTTAGATCGGGCTTTATACATTCCGGTTCATAGATTTCTGAAGATTTTTTCAGATTATCTCGAAGAATTTTGTCACTTTTTTCACATTTTAGTTTAAATAGGTATAAATTAATTGTATCAGCAGCACAAGATTTGCATATTTGTTCAGGCAACCCATCTCCTAAAGTTACCTACAAATGGATAAATGATAACAAGGTAATATTAATTAAAAATTAGTTTCAGTTGTCAGTCCAATAAGGAATCTCAATTTTTTTCATTTCAATTATAAAAGTGTACTCCATCAAGTACATCCAATCTTATTGACTTCTTGGTCTGTTCATGTTTTTATTATGCAGTATAAATAAATTGATTCATATAAATAACCTTATTTTACCTGAACAGCAGAACAGGCTGTCATCATTTCAGATATATGAAGCGATATGCCTGAACTTAATTCTGGTACAAAAACCGATTGGAATTGACCCTGTTCGGTGAGACATGCTCTACAAATGTTTCGAAGTTCGCATTCTTCCATTTTTTCAAATTATTTTAAAAACTTTTGGCAATCAATTGTATGCCAGAGTTTCTAGAATTGTTAATGATGATTTATTAGAATGTCGGTAGATGGTGCAACTGATAAATGTCAAAAAATGGCCATAGATCTCAGAGTACACTGGAGCAGCTATTGAGAGTTAACTTTTTTGGTTAGAAGCTTAGGAAAGTTCGTGAATATTCAAATATCAGAATATAACAAAAATAATTCTTCAATAAAGGCCCAAGTTTCATTAAAAAGTTGATTCTATTTCTCAAAGAATACTGGAGTATCGAATTCCAAGTTTCACAAGTCTTATACTTCTATGATCTCTCTTCTGACAGCTTGAAAATGTAAATAGAAGCATGGGAAAATAAAAATTTATGAATAGAAGCTTATTTGAAATGCACAGCAGAAATGTTCAAAAGCATAGAAAAGTGTGTGAATAAATTAAATAATATAGAGTTAGAAAATAGCTGCCGAATATGTATAACCGGTAAAAATTATTTAAGAGAAATTCACAGGAGTAAAATATCAAAAATGATAGAGTCGTGTGCCCTGATAAAGGTAAACTAAATTATTATATTTTTCTTTTCTGTATTTAATGTTATTCTAGATATCTGAAGATGATAGATTACCCAGTAAAATATGTTCAATTTGCTTTCGTACTATCATAAAACTACATGCATTTAAGAAAAAGGTTGAACGCAATGACACAATTTTAAGACAAATTTTGGACAATAAATATAGTGGGAACATAGAATCAATTTCAGAAGAAACAGACCTATGTCTTCAAGTAGATAATAACTGCAATAATAGTACTAGTGTTACTTTGAAGAATAGAATTGAAATTGATTCAATACCTCCATTAATTCCAATAACTCGTGAAAACCTCGAAGCTGTTGATAATGTATCTAGAGATTTACCAATAGATGCTCCACCACTAGTTCCTCTTAAACCCTTATCAGATATAAAAACTTTGGAAAATGTCATTCCTGAATTAGAATATAAATGCTACAACTGTAATATGAAATTTAAAAATATATCTTCACTAAAACAACACACTTTAGGTTCATGTAAACCTAGAGATTTACAGGTAAATCATATTATTTACTTAAATTATGTAATATTTTCACTTAATTTATAGTGTACCATTTGTTTGAAAGCGTTTAATGAAAGGAAAAGGTTGATAGGTCATTTAAAAGGGCATATGGTAATCAAAGATCATGCTTGCAATATTTGTGGTAAAAAATATCCAAATCCTAGTACATTAAAAGTTCATGTAAGATCACATACAGGTTAGTTTAATAACTTTATTTGTCCTGGTATTTTTTTCCTATTATTTTTGTTTAATTAGGGGAGAAACCTTTTAAATGCCAGATTTGTGATAAAGGTTTTGTAAGATGGGCTGGAGTAAGATTACACATGAAAACCCATGAAGACAAAAGGCCGTTTTTATGTGATATTTGTAACAAAGCTTTTAAGATACCTTCTAATTTAGAGAGACACAAAAGAATACATTTTGGAATAAAACCTTATAGCTGCTTACATTGCCACAAGACTTACAGGTAAGTTTAATGTTTTAGGCCTGTCGGTTTTATTGTTTTAATTATATTTTTCCATTACAGCCAATTAGAAAATTTAACTTTACACATACGAACTTGCCACACAAACGATCGCCCTTTTCTCTGTAATATTTGTGGCAAAAGTTATGTCAATTCAAATCGTTTAAATCGTCACATGTGGATACATTCCGGTCGTAAACCTTACAAGTGTCGAACGTGTCCAAAGGCATATTCAAACAGCGCTGATTTACGCATCCACGAGTCTTACCACATGGGTAAAAATATTAACGAATTGAAAAAATATTCTTGTAAAATTTGCAATTTGAGATTCTTCCACCCAAGTCGTTTGGCAAAGCATAATAAGGTGCATGAGAAAGAGGAAAAATGCCATGTCTGCGGAACATTATTTACAGACGAAGATGTGTATAAGTTGCATTTAAAGAATGAACATGGGTTTGACGAGTGTGTTGATGATAATTTTGTATGAAGAAAGCTGCTACAACATTTTGAATAAATTCATTTTAAATTGGACTCAACAGGTTGTAGTTTTTGCCTCTTCTGATATTGTGTGACAATAATTAGTGATTTTATTTTTATTGATGTACATTTTTATATGTCAGCTTTTAGTTGATTGGTTGTAAATAAAGTTTAGTTTAAAATTGTTTATTTCTTTGTGATAATTTCCATCTACCATTGGTAGTAAAGTGGGGTTAGCATTAAAGGTGGATGTAAGAGAAGTAGGCGAGATTTTTGATTGAGTCCCTTGAAAATATCGTGGTTGATGATAGTCAATTGACTCCACCGGTTTTTAGGCTGTTCTAATTGCACAATAACAGTTTATAGCCAGAACAACAAAAGATGGGATTGTTTTTCGACATGTTTTCGAATTTTACTCGAAAAGTATTGAATTTATCGTGCATATGTATGGAAACAAAGTTTTAGAGCGTAAAATTTGCTATAAAATTCCGTGTTACAAAATGTAAAAATTCCCATTCCTGCAACCACAGTGGATGAATAAGTAAAAAAAAAGGTAGATCGTGTCGCAGGACACACCGTAGGAACTTTAGTTCCTTTTAAGCAAAATTTATGTAATACATCTGACGTTATAGATAAACAATTTGCATATTCCTCGGTGGTCGAGTAGTAAGCAAACCAGACTCACGCGGTAGACCCGGGTTCGATTTCCCGTGAAGAAGTTTAACTGACTCAGACGTTAGCTTAAAAAATTTTTACCTTAGTAACAATTAAGATATCTGTGCGGAATTTCATTTTAATTGAAATCTGAAAAAACCCACTTGAGAGACTTGGAGAAACACAACTTTTGGCGTTTTGAACGTTCAATTCGTACCATTTAATCCCGAGTTGTTGAATCCCAAACTTGATCTACGATCAACAAAACAAGCTAACGAAAAAGAAAATACCGACACGCAAGTACGATTCAACCTCTAGCCACATATTATAATCTGTGCTCTCGCCGCTATACTCAGCCATGCCCTCCCCTCGGAACCACAGCGCCGAGAGCTTCTTCCGCACGCATTCTCTCTTCTATTTGATTTAATCGTTGATAAGTTATGAAAGGTAGGTGTGTTAAAAAATATCTGGGAAGTATGCAGAAGGACCTGCATGACAGTATCTTTTTTTTGTTAGATTGTTGTTCGTTTGCTTAGAATCGTTGATCAAGTTTGGGATTCAATAACTCGAATTAAACTACGAATTAAACATTCAAAACGCCAAAAGTTGTGTTTTTCCAAGTCCCTTAAGTGGGTTTTTTCAGATTTCAATTAAAATGAAATTCCGCACAGATATCTTAATCGTTACTAAGGTAAACTTCAACCACTTTTTAAAACTAACGTCTGAGTCAGTTAAACCGAAAAAAATTACTATGTATAGTTCTGTGGAAACGAATCATCTTCTGAACCATCCCTCGTATATCCGCAATAATTCACATTTCTCTTTTTAAAGTATTTGAACGGAAATAAAATATTTTTAAGAAAAAGTAGAATAAATAACAATTTTTTAAAAATAATATCTCTCGTGAAGTATCTTGTCTTTTTTAAAAATATATAGCTCGGTTTAACAATGCATAGTATATATAATATATCAAGTGTAAACATAACTTATATGTATATATGCAAGATTTTTATTTGTTTTTAATTTTTTGGATAGTGTGAGTTTTAAAAATCGATTTAGGGGCGCAGATGTCAACCTCCCCCGAAAAATTCAGCCAAGTCTGGGTGGTTAGCAGCGACAGATGTTACAGGAAGGGAGGAAGGGTGTATTTTAAAAAACGTATTTAATATTAAATTGTCATTTAGACTACAAATAAGGATGTGCAAAAAAAAGGAATATTTTTGTACAAATGAAACTAATAATGGTGGAGACTATTTGTAAAGGTAGTTTTAATACAGATACGAGGGGAAATCGATATTTGTAAAGAATTTTTTTTAATATACAGGGTGATTCATTGAGAGTGCTTAAAAATATAATTCAAATTGTTGTTTTTTTGCTGTTGTGCAACTTAATCTGGTATTTACGAAGGTTGTTCAAAATGTTCATTAAACCGGGGCATAAAATCCTTTATATTCATATAGAATTTTTAAACAGCTTTATATAAAGCCTCTTGATGCATTGTCACGTGGTCTTGTCTATATATCAGTAAATTATGGGACTTACCCCATCACATTTTGATGCTGTCGAATACTCAATCAGGAAAAATATCGAGTATTATCATAAATATTATTAAGTACACTATATTTTTTGCGATATCCTTCGTCCTGCGACGTCCTCGCGTGTTCTAAGCTCGGAAAAAACCATTATTCTTGTGATAATCCAGTACGGCGGGTGGCCTTGGCGGCTTATAAATCATTTTTTCTTTAAATAACCGAAGCAATAATACTTTATGTATGTATATAAAAAAAATTCGGTCAGCTCTCTTGGTTTTAAATTTAACGAAATGAAAAAATTGACATAAAGGATTATTTTGCTGATATACCGGGTAATACTAGCAATATTTACGTACAAATTTCTATTTCAGTAAGCATAAATGATAGCTCTCCCTGTATGTTAAAACATGAAATATTCAAATTTGGTCCTAAAGCTTCGAAAAAAATTCCTTATTTAGTAAATTATGTACGTAGATTGAGAAAATCGTAACGATATTTTTTTCCGACGCTTCTAAGTTTGTATACAGAGTGTTCGAAGTGGATTAGACGATTTTATGACCTATTTAAACTTTCCAAACGACTAATTTATTCATTTATTAAAAAAGTAAAGGAACAATCTTGATGAAAGTTGGGGTTAGATCTATTATGAACATTTTATTCGATCATAGGTCTCTTTTAGTGGACCATAGATCCACCAAGAATCTTTCAAACGTCCATAAATCTATAATTAACTTTCCACGCGATCATAGATCTACCACGAAGCTTTCAAAGGACCATAGATCTATCGCGAAGCTTTGAAACGGCCTAAGAGCTGTCCCGAAGCTTTCAAACGACCATAGATCTATGACGCAGATTTTACTCGATCATAGATCTGTTTAAATGGACCGTAAGTCTATCAAGAAGCTTCCAAACAACAATATACCTGTTACGAAGCTTTCAAACGACCATATATCTATCACGAAGGTTTTACTCGATCATGGATCTCTTTCAACGGACCATAGATCTATCAAGAAGCTTTTAAACAACCATATACCTGTTACGAATCTTTCAAACATTCATAGATCTATGACGAACAGTTAACTCGATCATAAATATCGTTCAATGGATCATCGATCTATCAAGAAGCTTTCAAACAACCATATACCTGTTACGAAGCTTTCAAACATCCATAGATCTATTACGAATATTTTATTCGATTATAGGACTCTTTTAGTGTACCATAGCCCCACCAAGAAGCTTTCAAACGTCCATAGATCTATGATGAAGTTTACAAGCGATCATAGATCTATAGCGAAGCTTTAAAAAGACTATTGATCTATCGCGAAGCTTTCAAAGAACCATAGTTCTATCGCGAAGCTTTCAAAAGGCCATAGAGCTGTCTCGAAGACTTCAGAATATTATGGATTCGTGACGAATGAAGCAAGAATATTACTGGAGTCAATTTATGAATAAAAATATAAGCTGGAAGAATATTTACGTAAAATTCCTATTTCAGCGAGCATGAGTGACAGCTCTCCCTGTATGTTGATACATGAAATATTTAAATTTGGTCCTAGAGCTTCGAAAAAAATTTCTTATTTGGTAAATTATATACGTAGATTACGAAAATCGTAACCAAATTTTCTTCCGATGCTTCTTAGTCGGTATACAGAGTGTTCGAAGTGGATTAGACGATTTTATGACCTATTTAAACTTTCCAAACGACTAATTTATTCATTTATTAAAAAAGTAAAGGAACAATCTTGATGAAAGTTGGGGTTGGATTCTTAAAAAGTTTTTCGGTGAATGTTTTTCGCAGCGACCGAGATGTCCTATCTGGTCGTCATCGCCGCCTACTCTCGACGGTAAGGAAGTCATTTAAGTTTTAATTCAAGGAATTAACGCGTTCAGATTGCAACTCGCCGGACTTTAATATATTAGATGATTATATCGTCTGCCAGCCAACTTAAATTACTTTGATTGGACAATGGAAATGGAAAAACTAATCAATTTTTTTTATAGAAACTGGGTCGGAAAAATTTAAAACTATCTCAACATCTATAATGAGAATGTGAAAATATTTGGACGTTGAATAACATTACGCCCTCTAGCGGTAACTATACAAACTTAAAATTAATTTTCAGGTTTTTTCAAGGTCACTTTTATAATAAATATTTTTTCCGCAAATCGCTAGGAAATTTTGACATTCCTG
>CAJUYI010006429.1:0-13754 GCA_910591695.1 Galerucella pusilla
ACGCAACTTCTCTTAACAAAATATTGATGATAAGAAAGATATACAGGTTGGCAAAGTTGAAATGTCAAAAATGTTTTTTCTCAGTGAATTGGAAGATTTTGGATATACAAACGTGTAAATTTGAAGATAGGGGTCTCTGGGCCTGAGAAATCATGAAATGTTATCCGTTTTGATGTATTTTCTAGAGGGGGCTACAAAAGCTATGTGATTGGTCTAACGGTAGGTATCCCTTCATTTATTGGAAAATATTAAAACTGCATCATTTTTGCGACAAAAGGTATACTTATCATAATTTTAAAAGTTACTGGTTCTCGAGGTATTCACAGTTTTAAGCTCCCCTTTATAATTTCTATCTCATTTATTAGCACAAAAATTATAATGTTAGTAGGCACTGATGTCAGCAAATTTATCATCAGCTATAATATAGCAAGAACATTGATAATTTGCAATAGTTTTGCCATAACTTTCATTAAGCATGTTACTTTGAGGTAACAACCCTCCGCCTTCGGAGTTGGGTCGTTACCAAGCTGGAAATCCATGACAATATTATTGCAAACTGTCAATGTGTTTGCTTTATTATTGTAGCCGCTAATAGACTTGCTGATATCAGCGACTACTAACATTATTATATTTTTGCAAGTGAGTGAAATGAAAATTATGAAGGGGGTTTAAAAATGCGAATATCTCGAGAACTTTTGAGACTTATGATAAGTATAACTTTTTGTCCCAAAAATGATGCAGTTCGAATATTTTCCAATGAATAGAGGGATGCCGTTAACGATAAATGAAATAATCGCAAAGTTATACCAGTTTCATAGTTTTTGTGGCGCCCTCTATGGAATATATCGAAATGGGTAACATATTATGATTTCCCAGGCCCTGAAACCCCTATTTTAAAATTTTGACGTTTGTATATTGACAATCTTCCAATTTACTAAGAGAAAACATTTTTGACATTTCAACTTCACCAACCTGCAACTTTTTCATCATCAATATTCTATTGGAAGAAGTTGCGTCAGATTGTGATATTTTTAGGCCAAGAATTTCCCATTTCAGTATGGTCCATTACCCACGGCACATTATATTGTTGTTGAAGTTCACACAATTGTCTACATTGCAAAACTGAAATTTGTACAAAAATGTGTTCTTTGAAAAGATTTTTGTTGTCCCCTGTCAATTTCTATTCGCGTACAGGTGGCTCGTACACAGTTCAAAAATTGATGCAACTCGAAATATTTTTTAAATAAAAAAAACGTGACTCCAACTTTTTAAATCATCACCATAAATCTCCTACCTTCAATGCCTAACGTGAATAGAACGATATTTAACGAGAACTGATCGTTCAATTAGAACTTACCAGAATGAACCAAAAGATTGACGAGAGGCAAAGTAATTATTTGTCTCCAATTAATTTGATGTCACAGTTGCAGTCCGAGGACTCTGAAATTTACGAAATTTATTGGAAGCCCCGTCCCATCCGATGCGGAAACAAGCAGAGACGAAATTTTCAGACATGATTGAATGGACATTGAAGAAAATTACTGTTCCAACTTTTGGAAACTAGATTTCATTGACAAGATAAATTAATCACCTGTGGTATGAATCAGGGAATATAGCGAGAACCGTTCAATAGTTTAATCAATAAGTAATTTGTTTTCAACTCTGTCGCAACTTAAGCGGCGAATAAGAATAAAACATAAAAGTTGCTGAATCTGAGTGAAACGTAGACATTAATATCACACTAACTTCAATATTACGATCAGCCTTATTCTCAGAAGGAGGCGTCGCATTGAAATCTTGACAAATCGGAATGTTCAACATCTATCGCGTTACTTCGTAATCCAACTGGGCATTATCTGAAGCAAGGGTGGGCAAATACTCAAGCGCGAGACTATAAATGAAATTTTCAAAATATCTCTAGGAGCCGGAGGACTATACCGTGTACGCTGTTACACACACGCGAATATTTTGGGTGTTTTTTCCCTATACAAGAAATTTTTTTGACAAAAACAATATAAGTATCATTTTTAAGCATTCAGACAAAGACATTTGACAGTTAATAATATATTATGTATATTAAAAATCATGAATTGTCTTACTTGGGTGTACATGCAAATAATTTGTGCCCAGTAGAATATGTAACCACATTAAAGTAAGATTATAGTGTGGGTGCCTGGACATAACGGTATTTCTGGAAATGAACAAGCTGATGAACTCACGAGAAGAAGTTCAGCAACAGCATATGTTGGACCAGAATCAGCTCTTGGAACCACAAAGAAGGTTGTCCGAGGGCAAATACAAAAATGGGTACAAAGTCAACATAGACTTCAGTGGAGGAACACTCCAAAGCAGGCACACAGTAAAACCTTCATAGGTGACACATGTGTAAAACGGGCCGAAGAACTACTGAATATCAGTAGGAATAAGCTAAGAATTATTACAGGTTATCTAACGGGTCATACCCTGGTAAAAGATCACCTGCGTGAAATAGGGTTGTATAACTGGGACCTCAGCTGCAGAATTTGTGGCATGGAGACCGAGACCGTAACCCATATCTTATCTGAATGTGAGGTACTGGACTCAAGGAGACAAACAATCTTTGCGAGGAGGAACCAATGGGCCACCTGAAGTATATGGCACACATCCAATGGACCTATATCGTCTACTCGAAGGTACGGGGATAACTGGATGGGTGGACTAAATGTGGGAGTAGAGTACAATAAGCCAATATGCAGTGCTCCAGGCATCAGAACGGCTTCCAAAACACAAAAAAGCATCAAACGATAAAATAGAATACTTATAGTTAATTATTGTATGCTCTTGTTGAGCGCTAATACTCTTAGGAATTGTGGAAACTTTTATTTTGACCGAATAAATCCATGAAAACTGGTATCTTCAACTACAAAATAGACAAAACCTGCTATTTCCATTGAAAAAGTCATTAAACCTGCTATTTAAAACTATCAGATACTTCAAGTATAATATTTGGAAATCATTCAATTTAAAATATACAATGTTCACTTGTATTTCAATCTACAAAGTGTATAGAAACTTTGGAATTTATGGATATTACAAATTTAAACAACAAAATGTATTAAAACTACCATTTCCATCACAAAAACTGGTGAAAATGTATATTTCATACAACTGAATGCATAGAAGCTAAGACTTCCATGGAAACTTTCGCTTAAAACTATGAAAAAAACGAAAAACGCTATTTTATCGAACGCATCAGAACTTTCATTACAAACCAGAAAATGATTAAAATTAATTAAAACTGCTGTGTGGAGCAATAACATCATGAAAAAGATATTTCAAACTGGAAGATCCAAAAAACTTTGGTTTTGAAACAAAATATTTGGAAAAAATTTATTAAAGTGATTAATATTAATGAAAACTTCTATTTTGAGTTAATAAATGCCTTGAACTCACCATTTTAAACCACATCATGAAAAATTGCTGCTTAGAACCATAAAATAAATCCAAACTGCTGTTTAAACAATAACATTTATCAAAACTGCTGCTTTGCTATTACTATTGCTATTTTAAACTATATAACATTCAGAAAAACCGCTATTCAAACTGTGAGATCCATGGAAACTTCCATTTAAAAATATAATATTGAAAAAAATTTATATACCAAGTTCATGAAAACTACTAATTACGAAAAACTCGCCCAAATGCATTTTTAACTTTGGAAGTACCTAATGAACAGCAAAATGATTCAAAACTACTATTTTGAACACAAAACTTGATAAAAACTTTCATGACAACTTTGATTTGAAAACCGCTATTTTAAATTATGGAACGTATCAAAACATTTATTGTGATCAAAATTGCTGTATAAGAAAGTTCTTAAAAAATGGTATTTCTTCGAAGGAATTTAGAGAAATTGCTTTTTTAAACTGTGAGTTCCATGGAAACTTTTATTTTGAAATGTAATATGGAAAAAGTCCAAAGAAAAAGGAGCGAATTTCACGAGAGCTTTTATTTTTTAAACTAAAATATAAAAAAAAATATGTGGAAAAAGGAAACGATTTCCACCAAAAGCTCCAGTAAATGTATTCCAAACCCTGGAATTCATGAAGACTGCTATTTTGAACAACAACCACTCTTTCAAATGAAAAACTTGACAAAAACTCATAATTCAAAAATCTTATTACATATAAGCTGCTATTTTGGCAATAAATTTCATAAGACCTCCCAATAATACCATGATATTTTTTATTAAAAATTATATTTTAAACTATAAATATTATAATATGGTGGCCAAAGATCAGACAATCCTCTACAAGATCCAAAGACTTGCATGCATTGGCATTACAGGGGCAATGAGGACTACTCTTACAGCGGCGCTGGAGAGAATAATAACAATAATAGACCTTCCTTCGCTACATAGTGTCATAATGTGCGAAGCAAGGGCAGCTCTAGTCCGACTGGAAAAAGCATCAGACACGTGACGTGGCACATGGAAGAGGACACACAGAAATAAGGCATGTGGATGACGACATTTTTAAAATGCCAACAGACCACATGACCACCAGATATATCTTTCGCAAGAACTTCGAGATTGTCATCAAAGATCGAAAGGAGCTTGAGAAAGAGAACGCACTACCACTCAGTAGAGCGAATGCACTGATCTGGCACACAGAATGAGCTTGGCACCGGAGCGGGCATATACAGCAAGTCGAGCAAATATGAAGGAATCGTCTAGCTTGGAAAACGCCTCGGTATTTCAAGCAGAGGTATATGCAATGTGCAAGGGCAAATAACATGAGAGCCTACAACAACATGCAGATCTACAGTGACAGTCAAGCTGCACTCCAGAGCTCTAGGGTACCATCTCGGCTGGTATGGGAAAGCGGCGAAGAACTTATGAGACTGGCGTGGGACACAGGTCACAAAGGAATCGCTGGCAATAAAAAAGCTGACGAACTCGCAAGAGCAGGATCGTCAACTCTGATAAACGGACCTGAACCAGCTGTGAGCATCCCCAGATGCTTACTCAGGTAATGGTTAAAAGGGTGGGTGAAAGAACAACACAATAAACACTGGAAGAATACACCCAGGCGAAAACATGGGAAGAAATTCATAAAATAACCATCAGAAAAAGTAGCGAAAGAATTGCTCTTAATGAGCAGGAACAAACTACGCACCATAACGGGGCTACTTACGGGACACTTTCCCACAAAGGAGCACCTGAACAAAATAGGGCTGTATAACGGGGACCTTATATGCAGAAGATGTGAAAAGGATACCGAAACTGCTCTACATATACTATGCAACTGTAAGACGCTGAACCACAGGAGGCAGAGACTGTGCATGGTATACCCCAAATGACTTCAGAAGACTTCTACAACCAACCAGCAAAGAACCTGTATGAGCTAATACAGGAAACAGATTGGCTGAATATGCTGCAGTCAGAACAATGGGAGTATCCACAATAAGAACAGAAAATGAGGTGGTGCCGGCGAAGGGTTGCTCCTTTAAAAAAAAAAATCAATGGATAAATTTTATAAAACCCGTTATTTTTGAGCATGGAATTGACGAAAAACGCTATTTTGGTGGTGGTGTGATGTTTTTTTGCATGAGTGCCTATAGCCCGGGAAGTAGTTGATTCTTCTTAGTGGAACGGTCACTGTACTTGAAAAATATTTTTCAAAATTCCCAAAACGTTAGGATAATCATTATTCAGCGATATCCATTACAAAATATACGTTGATAGTTATTTACATAATAAAAATTATAGGTTAGTTGAAAACTAATAGAGGTATTTTGTACTAAAAGTCAGTTTTACGCCTTTTTATCAATATTATTGTACGTTTGGTTGCCTATAATACCAAAATCGTTCACCGTTAGAATGTCGTTTGATAATGAGGGTCATTAATGAATGATTTTGTGTACATAAATCATTAAGCTCAGTAAGGCACGGTCGACGAAAAAATTGTTTTAACTTCTTTCTAGAACTCCTCAAACTACAGTAACAGTATCCATAGTGAATTGAATTTAAACACATCGAACTAGTTCAACTGTTATTAATATCAAAATATACAGAGCA
The DNA here is from genome assembly GCA_910591695.1 of Galerucella pusilla. Taxonomy (NCBI): domain Eukaryota; kingdom Metazoa; phylum Arthropoda; class Insecta; order Coleoptera; family Chrysomelidae; genus Galerucella; species Galerucella pusilla. Next base: position 6,059 of record CAJUYI010006429.1, read on the forward strand.
GCTCTTAATGTTTACAACGCAATTGTGCGTGAAACTGTTTGACAGTTAACCGTAATAAATTAATTTCCTAACCACTAAAAAGCTAGCGAATATTCAACATCGAAAATCGCCTAACAAAGCGTCGACATCACCTTTGATTCTCTCCAGTGACGTGTTATTCGATTTAATATTCAGTCAGTAACAGAAGCAGAGACAATCTCACCTACCTCTGTTCACGTTCTGCCAAGTTTACAATGGAAATAATAGTTATCGGTAGATTTCGTAATCCGACCATGTGCACATGATAATTGCTGGATAATCGACAGTCTTTCTACTAATGTATATTAACGAACGGTCGCTATACACATCGATAATCAAATTTCGCGATAGATATCATTACCAGACATAAAGATATCTGGCTCTACACAGAAATATTTCATTCTGCTGTTGCTATAGCGAAAAATCAAAAAAAAGATGGTTGAATATTTCAAACTATGGAAGCATGAAATGTTTAGTAGTATATTTACAAATAACTTAATTATTATCCAAGTCAATTGGTCTACGTTGTTAGGTTGTTGAAGACAAAATCAAAGCTCAAAAAAAATTTATTCTCAGCTGCTTCTGACAAATCATTGGAAACGATGTTCAAGCGCAGGTTCCGGTGCATCAGGTGGTGGGAATGTCGTTTCCGACGTAAAATCGTGATTTCGCGCCTCAAAAAACACGCCTCCAATAATTTCCGGGCTGTTTTTGTCGATATTGTCAAGAAAGTTCTCGGGGATGATGTCCAGGTCGAGGTTCGGGGGCACCAGGTGTCCGGGGGGTGTTCACCGATGCCATATTTGAATTCAGCCACCCGAAAAACCCGTCTCATAATTTCAAACTCATCCGATAAAGAATCACTTTACTGCCTTGGTACATAAATAGCTATTTGTATAACAAGGGAGCAAAATGCTACTTCTCCTCCCGAGGATGAAGTTTACTGCCCGACGCGTAGCAGAGGGCAGTAAGTCACTTTGAAACTGTTAATCTGTCATTAGACCATAGCATGCTATAAATATAATATTTCTGTCATAAACTCGAAAACCGGATGTATCTAAGAATTGTCAAACTGTTAATGTAAGAATCGTTAAATTAAAATACCAATTGACTGATTGCTACCATTTTGCAAAATACAGGGTGTTCTATAAATAAACGGTGAAAATTATACTTATATAATATTATATACTATAGGTCGTCAATGCCGTATAATACCGTTATTTCATTGATGTCATTGACGTCACTTTTACTTCTCCGCCCTAGGGAGGAAAAGTACGACATTGCTTCCTACAATGAGGCCGGGAAATGCATACTTTGGTTAGAGGTAGGCGGAAAATGCTTTTTCCGGTCCCTAGCATCCATTTTCCGATCTTGATCGGCAAAATGTTATTTTCTGGACGAAAAATTGTCCAGAATATGTATACTTTCCGATCGGTCTTAAGAAAAGGTACTTTTCTTGCCACTTTAAAGCTGGTATAATGGAACTTTCTCATAGTGTAGGAAAAAAATGGTATATATCTATCTACAATAGGTAGTGTTAATTCCGAAATATTGAAGAACACCTTTTTAACGTAAGTTGTAAGTCAATTCCAGCCACAGTCGGATGTTTGTTCCAGATAGAACAAAGTTAGCATATCAAACAGCAACGTGGGTTACTTTGTAATAAACTCACACTTTTTCAGCCTAAGTGAATTAATGACATCCACCATAAATTTGAAGTTGAAGTTGAAGCTACAACTAAGCATTGTTTTACAGTTGATTTGATGTTCTTTCTTTGAAGATTCATAATGCAAATCCCTGCATGTGAGGCATAAAAACTGTCTTTTTTTACGTACTGTGGACGTGTATATATTAAATTTTTGAGCTCACTGTATGAAATATTTTCATTTTCCAATTTTGACACCTTTAAACCAAAAAAATCGAAGATTTTAAAGTTTTATACTGTAGACATTGATCGAACTTCCTTTATATCAAAATTGTTAAATCTCTTCCTGATTGACACCTCCCAATAACGGACAAAATAAATTCCCATCAACTTTCCGCTATTAAAAGGTCTTACTGTATTCATAAAGAGGCTATACCCGCTCTCGTGATATATCTTTCAAGGGATATTCACAACATCGATCGAGTTCGGACATTAATCCATCAAAAAATTCATTATCCTTTACAAATTTCTACACTCTTTATGAAATCCAAATCTAGACTCATCGAGGAATAACAATAAAACAGTAGCGTAGTCATTGTTAGCTTAGCTCTTGACACTAGGTTAATCGTTATCTGTTTTCCAATTGTTTCCATATAAAAAACTAGGTGTGGTTCATTCAGTAGCCTTCTTGGTGCGCGTCATCGTTTGTGACGTATATCCGGGCTTTGGGTATGTCGTTAATTTCATTTGCTATTTTGACATATAGCTAACCTTAAATTTGATCAATGAAATCATGCGGATCGTATTCAGCCAAATTCGATGAGGCTGATTTCATACCCATGATAAACAGCTTTTTTTTAACTGAAAATACTTCAGAACTCTAAAAATGCTTATGTTTTTCCGTGTATTTTGGCTAAGATTAGGTATAACGTTTGTCATACATTTGAACGGTTTATTATTGTGGTATTTTTATTAGGATTAATCAAAGACCTGCCTTTTTTCTATTCCTTCCAACGTAATGTGTTAGAAGGAGATTAACAATCGATGACGCACACCAAAATAGTATATTACGTAACGTGTGCGGAAAGTGACATTTTTCACACGAGTGGGAAGTATTGTCTCACGAGCGCAGCCGAGTGAGACAATCCCACGAGTGTGAAAAATCACTTTCGCACAAGTTATGTACACTATTTTTCCTACGACCACGCGATATACTTTTACCAAATTAGGCATGTATAATCTTGCTTTTTTATGTAGATGTGAGAGGTTTTACATATGTGTATTTGTAAATACTTTATATGGTTTTGATTACTTACCTTTGAAATTGGCCCAGAAAATTGTGATTTTTATGCAATGGAAAAAAGTACCTTTATAAAAAAGTTAGAATTAATAGGTATTTAACTTGTTGCCTTCCTGTAGGGGATTGAAAGTATTAACTAGCTATTTTAAGGATTCATTGTTCAAATAATTGAAAACGGATATTTATTGTTTTAATAACATGAAAGTTCAATAAATGTCGATATAAACACATTTTATTTTGGAGAATAAATAAACTGTTGTGTATATTTCCTTAGCGCTTCTTGGACAAGAACGAAAAGCTACAACAGTGGGATGGCCGAGCGGTCGAGGCATCCGTGGGCTCGATTTTTGACAAACAGTAGGGTGGTTCGAGTCCGGGCTCGATATATTTTTTTTAATTTTAAATTAAATAAATAGATTATATTATATTATTATATGGACAAATCAACTTAGGAAATAAGCATTTCACATATACATATTAATTTGCGGAGTAAAAAGACTAGCATTTCAACATTCAATTTGACAGCTTTTTTATCCGCACACGTACGGATAAGATTTTTTTCCGTACGCGTATGAATAAAGGTCACTTTCCATAGAACTAGTCAGTGCGATATATGTCACTTTCCTATGTGGTCGTAGGAAAAGGTTATTATTATGTACTTTATTTAGACTAACTGTCACAGTTAAAACAAGTTCATATGATCAGGAAAATGTCTTCCATTACTTTCAGGATTTCACAAAAATAAAAATATCCTCACATATTTGCGTTGTGTGTGTATAGGGTTCGATATTGAGGTAGTCGTTCATTCACAGCATTACAGACATTGTAATTTTGTTCGTTACACAGAGGTGTCCAAAAATAGAGGTTTTACTGTATTATAATATTTAAACACTCCTCGAATGTTGTATTTCGCTCATTATACTGAAAATAAAATTCCACTATTATAATATTCTACTCACAATAGTGTATTGTTCATAAAAAATCTCACGGGTACGAAAAATCATCCACATTTAATTGGCATTAGGTAGATAAATTCAGAATTCTGTTAACTCTATTTTAGTATGTATATGCCATTGAAATATCCAAATAATAATTGCTCCTCATCTAGCGGGGAAGGTGTAGTCAAGCTATAATTAATCAAATTTTAATTGACATTGGATTATTAGGTGTTGATGTAAAGTTATACACTTAGTTTCGAGTCAATTGAAAGTAAACAGCAGTTTCGTGTACTCTAGTTAGCTTTACTGTTTGAAATTGATGCCTCATATAACAATAGAATATATATATCGCACACAGCTTTACATATCGTCACTTATCTTCGACTTGAACACATGCCTAGTTTGCAGAGGTGTCACAGCATCAGTTAATCTTATATACAGGACGCGCTAAAGTGTAACTACAAATTGTATCGCGAATACTTGGAAATTGATAATTTTTCTTGGTGTATTTACAAGTTATCTGTGTAAACGTCGGTCTCTCAATGTCAGGAATTTTTGTTACCCATACATCCAATATTTCGACAGCCTTCGCTTCTTGTTTGTTGCGTATTCTTCGATATAGGCTATAGGCAAACTCAAAGTAATAGCTACCTATTTACTTTCAACACAAATATCATAACTAGTTTTTTGAACAACTCTTATTCTGATGATGAAATGAAAGTATTGCAAGGAAATCACATTTTGACGTCTATTAGGAGCAATTATGTGACCAAATGTTAAATTTCAACATTCAGTTTCTCAGTTAAAAATAATACAATCTACTAACCCATTTTTGCTAGTCTTTATGCATAATAAGTACCTATACTAACGAAAACTCCGTATTGGATACCATACATGTTGAAATTTGAATTATAATCTTGAATATGTAAAAATTAAAACATTTCTGGTAGCGGAAACTTCGTCAAATTTAACGGCAAGCTGTTAATTTGTAACCACTTCTTATAGAATTGTCAGCAAATTATTTCTCGGACAATTTAAAAATAATTCTTATTTCCTGAGAACTGCAGTGGGATTACGAATGATCAACTCAAATCGAGTACGCCATTTTAAAACGATAATTATTGCATTTTCGATATGGTTTGAGTTATCACACGTATCGAGTGGACTGTTCGCATCGAGTTTTCGTGATCGCACTGCTGATCATGTTAGATGACTATAAATTTCTCAGTTAATAACAAACAGTATTGTTCACAGTTCACGCTTCTCATTATTGATTTTGTTTCTTTTAACACTGGTGTTGAAGATACTTTACTTTAAACACGCTACTTTGTCAACGTTTTCTTTTAACACGTTTGACAGGCATTAAAAATGTCACTTTCGATGGCAGTTGTAGACACGGTTCCACCTAAGAAGGAGCCACTTGAAGTTGCAGTCGTATGCGCGAGCTTACTGTCAAAACCAGCGCCCTATTGTGGAATTAACAATCGACCTCAAATCAGTAGCGTAACATTTTCACATTTTGTAAGTTAATACAATGTAACAATATTAAAAAATTATTCATCGTATGTACAGTTTAAATAAAACATGGAACACGTTATTTTTCATTCACCAATCGACCAACTGCGTTTTTATATTCACTGGTGTATTGTAGATTGAAGAAATGACGCAATCAATCGATTGGAAAGGACTATGTTTCCATTTTATGGAAAATAAAAGACCACTCAAATGCGGATATTTTGATACCAACTTATTTGTCTTGAAAAATTCGATAACATTGCGCCAATGTTATGACTTTTATAATTAACTCACAATTAATGATATTATTTTTAAAGTCGCTTACAGAGATTGTATGAGAAAGACAGAGAGAAAATACGTGAACAAACCTGTATTACAGATTCCACCTGATTCCACCAAGTAAGGAGATAAGAAATGAATAAATAAAACCAGACAGGGTTGAACCGACCTAATTTTGTGAGTTAATTTTCATATGTCGTTTTTCTTTGTAGTATTTTGTAGTGTAGTTGTTGGCATCGGTAACCTTTTAAAAAAAATAGGATAGGGATGCGTTAATACAAAAATGCTTGTGGAATGTGTGCGGTTTTTTTGTGTTATATATATTTTGATGGCGATGAGTGTTTCCCCTTGCGTGACATAAAAAGCACTATTAACTGAATATAATTTGCATAATTATATTTCTTTATGATTAGGTATAGTTCGATCAGCAGCGTCAAGTACATGATTTGGTAATCTGGTTGATGGATATCTAATATAAGGTTGGTGTCTAGCATATCCTAAGTACCAAATCACGCTAGCTACATGTGCACAACATCCAAGAGTTCGAGCTCCAGTTTTGCAAGTACAGTAATAGCCATCAATATGTCGAATCTCTTCGTTAGGTTCGAATAAACTTGGGCTCTCAGGAAATCTGGTTCTTGCAAAAGAGCTTGGAAAGAAAACTAGTCGACCTGTTCTCTTTGTAAGGAATGATCTTGAATATAACTACGTGCAAAACCTACCTGATATATACCTAGAGTTAAATATTTTACGTCTTGCAGTGACATAATTGAAAATTCGGGTATTTGCAGCTCATTCACATTAATCCATGCAGCATTGTTCACCCGCTGAAGGTGCAAACGTTCAACTTCCACTCGAGCTTTTACTACATTCTCATATGTTGCTAATTCGTTAATTGCTTGAGCTAATTGTGCAGTTGCACCCTGCATATGTATAGCAGGAAAGTACCGATTAATTATTGCACATCCAATACGAAAAAATGAAGCTAAATTCGGTACATGTTGAATGGGTATTTGTCCACTGGAAAATTTAAACACTGTTTTTAAATGTCCATTACGGCTTTCAACAATCCATCTTGTTTTTGTTATAAGCCGTGCTCTGTTAGCATCATTCGTTGAAAGCTGCCTATCACCACGGTCTATTGTGGGTGGAATATAACATTCTAAACCTAAATTATGAAGGAAATTTACTGCATCACGATGACCCCTAACAACAATTATAATATCGCCTGGTTGTAACCAAGAATTTAATTGGTTCGCATTTTGTCTTTCTCGATTAGTGGAATTATGCTGCAATATTGAAGCATCGTTTTCCATATTTCTTTGATGCAAATTATTATTCCCTCTATGATGGCGGGCGGCGATCTGAAATCACTCTGGAAGATTGTTCAATTCCTCACAACGCCGAAATCCTCTGGGACGAACTTTATGTTCACAAACATAACACTGCATTTACTTAGTTTTTAAATACTTGACTTCAAAAAATCTCTAAATTGAATATGCACACTTCTAGCACACAGAGCGATTATTTATTAAAACTGATAATTTGTAGTTAAAACTTGTAAGTCTACAATTAGATGGATACGCCCTTTTCTTTCATACTCCTATTACCTGTCGGGGATCTGTCAGGTATAAATATTTGCAATCTATCATCTCTTTATACAACTGAAAAATATAATCCTATTATTTTGTTTCGACGAAAAGGGTATGTACAACTATATTCACAAGTCCGACTCGGTTTCACCGCAGCAGGTGGTGTTCTATTGAATGGTTAGATTATGTAATCGAATCGAAAATTTCTGACAAATGAACTGATTTTGTGGGTTTATTAATTAAATTGGCGCACTGTTATCAAATTTTTCAAGACGATTAAGTTGGTATCAAAATATCCGCGTTTGAGTGGTCTTTCATTTTCCATAAGCTAGAAGCATAGTCCTTTGTCAAACTCTGACATTCCGTTTGTGATTCGTTGTGAATCGATTGGCAATTTTTGTTGTCGGAC
>CAJUYI010006430.1:0-13754 GCA_910591695.1 Galerucella pusilla
GGGAATGGTACAATGACTTAGGTCAAGTGCCCGGGCTGTTGAGCACTTGTCTTGTATTATGTTTATGTTGAGGCAGCTGAATTAAATTTATAACATCTTGATATTTTAGAGCAATTGTTAAGTAATATAGTTGTTTCACATCTAGCACTCCACTTTCGTTATATAGATCATCTGATGGGTATCGAGAAGATTTATTAAAAATTATTTTAAGGAATCTACGCTGTATTACTTCTAGTGGATAAATATATGATTTGAGAGCACACCCCCAACCAATTATCCCGTATCTTAAATGGCTTTCAACCAAACAAAAATATAAAGTCTTCAGGTAATTTGAAGGTATGCACTTCTTCAAAAATCTAAATTTGTATAAAATAGTTTGTAGTTTTTTAACAACGTATGTGATGTGGTCATTCCATTTCATATTACTATCAATATAATACCTAAATATTCGATTTTTGTTACAGGATTTATGGCAAATGTTGAATTTTTAACGGTAGTCTTTAAGGGTTCGAAATTAGGAGTATTAACATTGGTACAAGAAAATGGTAAGTATTGGGTTTTGTCTAAATTTAGAGTTAGAATTTTGTTGTCGGACCAACTTTTTATTCTGGCAAGGTCATTTTCAACTTTATTTTTAAGTTTAAGCCAAGTGTCATCGCTGTAAAATATGTCGGTATCGTCGGCAAATCCTACAATGTCTCCAGCCCCTTGTAATGAAAATAGGTTGTTAATATAAATGTTAAGCAATGTCGGTCCTAAGATTGTCCCTTGCGGAACACCATATTCAGTAGGTTTTAAATCACTCATTACCCCAGATACTTTAACTAATTGGTTCCGGTTAGATAAATAGTTTTTGGATAATTTAAGACATTTATTTCGGATGCCAATTTCTTCCAAAGATTCCAGTAGCATGTCGTGATTTACCGTGTCGAAGGCTTTGGACAGGTCTAGGAAAACGCACAGACATGGTTTGCTCTGGTTTAATGAGTTATAAATTTTAGTTGTTAATTTTAAAACTGCATCTTGTGTTGACTGACCTTCTTTAAATCCAAACTGATGTTCTGAAATTACGTTAAAGGAGTTAAGTCTATTTTTTAATAAAGTTTCGAATATTTTAGAGATGTGCGGGATCAGAGAAATTGGTCTGTAGTTAAACACGTTAGTTTTGTCACCTTTCTTATATATCGGTATAACAAGAGATGTTTTAAAGCAAGATGGCCAGACACTATCATCAAAACATTTGTTTATTATGTAAGTAAGCGGGTTGATAATATATTTAGCCACGGCTTTTAAACATTCACTATTAATGTCATCTATACCTGCGGCTTTTTAAGGTTTTAATGATTTTATTATTTCTAGAATTTCATTATGGGTTGCCGGAAACAGTGCCATGGAGTTAAGTACAGTTTTTTTGGGAAACTCTTTTTTAGTGTGGTTGTTAATTTTTTGAGCTAATAATTTACCCGTTTCTGCAAATTGCGTATTAAATTCATTTGAAATTAACTTTGGATCAGTTAGGTTTTCCCCGGTTTGATTTTTTATTGAATTAATATTAATATTCGATTTTTTGTCAGTAGAAATATTATGAATTATCTTCCACAATTCCTTATTATTATTTTGATTCTTATTAATTTCCTTTTTATAATAGTTTTGTTTTGCCTTCCGAAAATAGCACAATATTGTCATTTAAACAATGTCGTGCAAGGTTTTGCATTTGCGGGTTAGTACTATTTTATTGCACGTATTTTTTGCAACCTATATACAAAGTTTCAAGCTGATACCAGCGATTATCGCGCTAAACTCTAAATCACCTGGACTATACGGTACCCTTCGTGCGGGAGTCCGACTGGCAACATCTACATATAACAAAAAATTAGTGAAGACATAAAATTGAATTGGTACGATTATGAATAAAATTGCTGAAAATTTTTAATTTCAAGTTATATTTATTATTATATAAAAAATATACTGTTCGACTCGTTGGATTGTCAATATCGCAATCGAACGATTGAGCACTCCGCCTACGGCGTCGTGCTCAAACTGCGTCCTTGTGCGATATGGCCAACATATCCACCTAGTTGCACAAACTACTATTATGCATTTTTACAATAGAAATACATTAAAGTTGTTCCCAAGGCAATAAAGCCCCATGCATGATATTCAAAAATTTCACATGAACATGATTTATTACAGCTGAAAATAATCAGGCTTTCCATCAACTTTCTATGACTTGAGATTTTTTTTTAACTCCCTATTCGTTTACAATCTAATAAAATTATTATAACAAGCAAATTTTGTGATAATTCAGTTGACATGCTCGACATAAATCCAGTGATAACTATCTCTTACGGCTATAATTAAAATCTAGATTAATTAGTTCTGCCTATTGGGAATACACTCGAGCTAGGTCGTATGATTCATAATGGTTAAGTCTATGCTGGGCTTCTGGTTGAACCATGAGGTTGGATGATGTTGTAATCTATTTTTATAGCTTATTGATAAGTTATTCTCACTTTGACTGATTACACTTGAAGATCCCGAGCTTTACCAAAATAAGGCGCATACCATGGAGCCTCTACATCAATTCTTAACTTGATGATTTCTTTGTACCTTATTTTGTATGGATAATTGTGATTGTGATTGTGAAGATGTGTTTCATCCATGCTGCGCACTTATCTAGGTACATGCCTAGATATTTGGCATCGTCCCGTTGTGGTAGAGTTTGATTGTTTGGAGTGAGTTTAGGACATTTGCCTTCACGGTTGGTGAGAGTTACCTGAGCAGACTTGTTTGCTTTAGCTGTCCATTTCTTTAACCATTTTTCCACCTTATTGAGGTGGAGCTGTAGTGTGATAATAAAATAGGATCTCTCCTTGTGTGATGCTAATGTGGCTACTACTAGTACGTCATTGCTATTTGGTAGATCGGCAGTGAACAGGAGGAAGAGTAACGGTCCCAGAACACTGCCTTGAGAAACTCTGGAGTTTATTTTGAACAATGGTGTTTATTCATCAAGGTTCTTAACTAGAAAATAGAGATCTTTCAGGTAGGAGTGAAGGATTTAGTGATAATTGGTAGGTGAGGATTTTTTGATTTCAGATAAAAAATAATCGTACCAAACCTTTTCAAACACCTGCGTGACATTTGAGAACGATGCAGCACGATATCTTCCCTTTTCTTGTTCATCATCTCAGTTTCTGGTTGAACTTATTTGATTGACGCAATCTCACGTCTAAATCCAAATTAATGATTTGGTAGTATATTTTTCAAAAATAATGAAATATGTTTTACATAACAAAAGTTTTTACAGATGAAGATACAGAAACATCATTCCAGTAGCGTTGCAGTACGAAAACAATAATTTACTGCTCTCATTATAATGGAATGAAACGATTACCACGGTTATGTAACTACTACTGTGAAGCTACAGACAATAATTTTTTCCTTTCAAAAAGCTTCCTTGGAATATTTTTCTGTTACAGTGACAGACAAGTTTATGCAAAGCTCAGAATACATTAGCAGAATGTACAAATATTGGGAGAAAAGTGCTTGTAAACACCTTTTTAATAAAATCTCTTCAAAGAAAATCTACTTAAGGATGACATTCCCTCTGATTGTCCGACAACAATGTGATATAAGTGACAATAGATTAATCTTGGAAGGTGTCGGGAACAGAACACGCTGCCTAGCAGGTCCGTAATCGAGTTACATTCAGTAGTACCTGCACAGTGCACATAAATAGAAATTATAAATACCAAGAAAGATAGTGACACAATATGGTTCTTTTCACACTTAATTCGATTCGATTCGATTCCTGCGTCACCATAGTTGGATCATTATTGACGAGTATTTCTAGACAAAAGAAAGAATACAAAAGGCACAAGCTATATTGAGGGATTGAGTTACGTAAAAAAATTAACACCAAAAATAGTTATATTGGGTGAGATGTTTCCTCCTCCAGATGACAGAGTCTGATATGGCTTCCTCTGTAAACCCTATTAGGTTTGTGTGCATGTTGAGACAATTGTGTCTGGCGAATGTCATCTTATGAACTGTTCAACCAATCTTTGTCCTGGTGTGATTACCATACTCACCATTTTGAAGATTTTTGTGTCACTACTTTGTTGTGGCCATGCATGTTTAGTGTTATGCAACGCCACAGAAATGGTTCCAATGTATGGGCTTCTGCCTTATTATTGCCCTGTTACTTATGCTACCGTGACCTTAAAAGAAAATCCCATACTAGCTTAGATTGGACCTTTGTGGAATAGAGTACCTTTAGTGAAGTTAAGTACCGGATGGGTGTACCTCTGGAGAGTCCATTCTCACTGAAGATTAGTTTATTTGGTAATAGTAGCAAGTGCTATTGTCTCATGAGTGTGAGTGTGCAAGCCGAGTGCCGCATCACTGCACTTATTGACAAAATGCTACCCTCTTCCACACTTGTGCCTGAGATCCTGCACCTCATAAAAGGAAAAGGATTAGGTAGACCTTACTAAGTACAGAAGGGGCACAATAGACCAAATTTAGTATACATCCTACTTGATTCATTCATCAATTTAATGGAATATGAGAAACTCTTATGGGCAACTTTTTAGGATTTCTTGATTACGATCCTGTTTCCTTCTCTCACCACGGGAATTCCAGTCTCGTTTCAATTTAGGTGTGCACCCGTTCCCTTTCTGTATCTATCTTTCTCTAGCGTAGACAATATCATACCAAGACTCTAATGAGCTATTCACTGAGTCGATTCAATACATTCGATGTCTTCTATTGAATTGATCCCTTGTCTGTATTTTATTAAAAGGAAAATTATGGAAAATTCGAAGAATTTAGATTCTTTGATAAAAAAATTATATTATTTTGATTGTGTTTTAAAAATGTGTCACTTTTATTCCATTTATTTTTGCAATCAATTGAATTATATTGAATTATAATAAATAAGTTTGCGAATTTTAAGGGAAATCCAAAAAATTATTGAAATTTCACTATTAATCCAGTCAAGGAGGTAAATGGTAAATTTATTTGGAAATAATGGCAGCCACTCAAGGTGAATTAAATTTAGTTGGGAAGGGTGTGTCAAATCCAATAATACAACGTGGGAAGTGTGAGGGTCAAAAAGATATCATAATAAACCTACCTATTGTAAAATTTGCCAGTTCTTGCAACGGCCAAGTTTCCATGATACGCCCCTTCCGAGATATTGGGCATGGAAAATCTTGAGTTTCACCAAAAAAGTCCTAATTATTGAGCGATTTTTCAAATTTTACGAAACATCTGTTTTTGCTTATAGAAAGAATATAGGCTCAATTGAAGCCTAGTGTGAACTAATGGATCTCAAATATCTGGAGAATGGAGAGTGAAAAAAAATAATGGGGAAATTTGATATGGCACAAATTACTAACAATTTAAGATTGATAAAATTTAACATATACCAAAAAAAAAATTATGAACAAATTAACTATTTTGTGATATCATTGTATTTTGTTTCCAGGCAAAAAAATTGTTGCCATTCAGCAAGGATTGTTCGAAAAAAATCCTATTGTGAAAAATGGTACCCACATTAACCACCGTACCTGAGGAATGTTACCCAGGGTTACTGCCTGGATTTACACTGCCATCATCAGACCTATGCTAACGTACGGCGCGATTGCCTGGGGAGTTAAAGCGAACCAGCTAACAGTCGTCTGTAAACTGGATCAAATTCAGAGAACAGCATGCCTCAATACAACAGAAAGCATGAGAACCACACCAACCAGAGCGATGAAGGTGATCCTTGGTCTCACTCCCCTTGACATACACATCAAGGAGGTTATTTTGATGACCATGACACGCTTACGCTCTACCAGGCAAGTACAGACGCAATCTCACCACAATATGCCTTCCACAGGCCCTACAAGGTAAGCATTAAATATAACATACAAGACACATCAGAAGAAAGCGCACTCCGCATCTTCATGGATGGCTCTAATACCAATATGGGATCAGGATGTGGAATTTACTCCAGATCTCTGAATCTAAACATCAAATGGGCGATGGGCTGTAATGTCAGCGTTGCTCAAACAGAGCTTACTGCTATCTACATCGCCGCAAAAGAGATTACCAAAAGAAACACCACAGGTAATAAAATTCACATCCTTACGGATAGTAGACAAGCACTACTAGCCCTGAACAGACCACGTATCAGATCAGGCCTAGTATTGGAGTGTCACCTGTCCCTGATTGAAGCATGTAGCAACAACGAAGTCACTCTAGACTGGATCATGGGCCACAGTAAATCGAAACTTAACCACATTGCCGACTCACTAGCTAGGAAAGCAGCCTTCCAAAAATTCTTGGGACCTGGCACTTTCATTGGTCTGCTTACTTCAAACAAGTAGGCTGGATGACGAGCCAGAGGGAAGTCTGAACCTCAGAAGGATGCACAATGGGCCAATTGTGACCTAAGTGCTGTGGGGGTCACCCACCCTCCAAATTCTTACAGATACAGATACAGAGCCCCCAATGATCCTCAATGTGTTCACGCCCTATTGGACATGAAGAAACGGCAAAGTTTTGAAAATTGGCAAAAAAAACATTCTACTTTTTGGCCCGTTGTGGAAAAAATGAAGCCATAAGGTAGGCATTCAATTTTAAGCCGCTGGTTTTCCCAATAATTTTATTTTCTATGATACGTTTTAAACAAAATATGACCATTTGAAATTTATCTACTATTTATTATCAATGCATGTTTTAACCTGAAATATTTCAAACAGTTTTTTGCTGACGCAACTGTAGGTGGATTGAATTAATAGCAATTATTCATAGCTTTCAAATGAGTCATTTAAAAAAAAAGTAACATCCAAAAAATTACCTCCTTCCGCATTACGTTAATGCTGAACGAATGTCTAATATTCAATCTCAACACTTGACAGCTGTCAACTGAGTGTCAAATGAAAAATCGCTTCAAAAGGAGCATACTGTTCTGTATTTTATGTCACTCATTTGAAATTTGATGCACAATTTCCAATTTTGGTACCTGAAAAATGACTATCTTCGAAATTAACAAAAAGATTTAATTGGCAAAAATGTTTGCATGGTCTTATGTATTTTATGTTGTATAATTCAAATGTGATGTAAACTTTTTGATCAATTTTATTGTTTACCTAATAATTGCTTATAACTAGTTACGGCTAATTACCACAAAACCAAACTTGTATTATCGAGCAATCAACAACCTACTTAACAATTTGCAAAAAGTTTGAAGTCGATTTTAGCATTTTTGAACTATTTTTCAATATCATGAAAATCTCACTCCATTCATTGGATTATGGAATCGCCATTAAAGCATTTTAAACAATATTTAACGGAATTGGACTAAACAAGGAAAGTCGATCTTCGTATAAAGTTTGGATTTTGTTGTCAATTGGGAGGTTTATAGAGGGAATTGAATCATTGAAATGTGTCAAAAGCAAATTTAAATTAATACTATAATGCAGAGAATAAACCTCGATATGCCTAAGGCAAATGAAAAATTAATTAATTAATCTAAAGTTCTCTTTGGAAGTTCTCAACTTTATTTCAGCTGTCTGTATGCAAATGAAATATTGGGCGAGCCAAAATCAAACAAAAACTTTTTCGATTGAAAATTTTGTTAATTTTTTAAAGCGGATAATTTGCTTTTCCCGGAGTAAAAATGATCCAAATGATATTTTCCACGGACAGGAAATATTAACTAAAAGCCAAAACTTTGCAGAAGTTGATCTTGAGCGAAACTGTCTGAAAGACCTACTCCATGACAAAAACGTGATGTAGCGTTTGGGGGAGCAAACTTGTCGAAAAAGATTAGATTTGCCTGAAGGAAAGTCATGAGGAGTGTTGCACAATATCGCACCAGCACACAATGTTATCATTGTGAACGAATTTTTGTCCATAAAATTAACAAAACTCATCGAACCACCTCCGTATTGCCCTGATATGGTTCCGGTCGACTTTTTTTTCCAAACTCATACTACTTTGAGGCGACAGTAATATTTTGCTAACTGTAGCTCGTATTCATGTAAAATCAACCATAATCATAATAACGAGGTCATAAAAATGATTTGGTAAGGTGGTAAAGACTATTATTATTAACCGAGCGGAATGAGGTGCGAGATTTATAAATATCTTCAACACCATGTTGTATAGTTTGGCAAGTATATCTGAAACTACGGGGCATCGGTGAGTGCTGAGGAAACATGGCGCCTATCTGTCATAAGCGTACAAATGGCGAACGGTACCTATTTTACCAAATAAAATTAAAACAACAAAGGTCACTGACAATACCAACGCCACTGAATAAATCAATATCAGTCAATTGACGAAGTGAGAGGGAAGAGCACACGCACGCGCTTGCCAATAAGAAGTCAGGTTTCGATAAAAATCACCATTTATGTAATTCGGAGGGTGTGGTAATTATGGTTTTCGTACAACGCTGCCAGAGCTTGAAGAAGCCCATAACAAATTTGGAAAAGTGCTCATCTTTTATTATTCATAAATAAGATAATATTTATATAAAAAATTCAAGGAAACAAGCACATTGAAGAATTAACGTTTATTCATATTGTTAAAATCACATACTCAATACTTTAGCTTTTTCGTAGTTAAACGTGGCAATATCGAATATTTTCGACTGCATTCCTTTCACGGCTTCGGATAAACTTGCCAAAGTATATACATATACATATACAATTTTTTCCACTACTAGCCAAATTTAAAACAAAAATTTTAAATAATTAACAAACGCACCACGAGAAGCGTTTACTCCGTCGTCTGACTGACAAGTACTCTGTCGGTTTTCAATATATTATTGGTATTTTTTCGCGAGATCCCGTTGATATAACGGGAACTGTTATTCAGTTTCCACTGCATTTTTGAGATAGAATGGTAATAGGGAAGTATGTTAATGACGTAATTTGTGACGCAATAAGTTATAAAACGGGATCTCTTTCAGTTCCCGCACCTAGGAGTATAGTTACTGGCGGTTATAGAAATTTAATTGACAGGAGTAACATTTGAAAATTAGAAATTTGATTGAAATTTCAGTATAATATCAAAGATAATTCATTATTTTATGTACAATATCCACGGAGCAAGTAACTGCGAAAGAGTGTTCATTTACATTCTAAAAAGCTGAAAAAACACCGTTTCATTATATTTGCTTGATTAATCCTAGGGAGAAAATAATCATCCGAAACTCGTAGCCTAACTGAAATATACAACGTTACTTGTGATGACATAACTACGAGAAGGCTAGTACCAAAAAAATCGTCAATTATAGTTGAAACTAAAAAAAACATTTTTCAAACAATAGGAACAATGGAACCATAAGAAACTTTGTAACTCGTCACTTTTTATTGAGGTTATGTTCATTTATTATTGTTGTGAAGTTAATTTTATCCGGTTAACCGGTTGATTTTCGCGAGAGATCATGAACGATAACCTTTAAAATTTTTTTGTTGGGGTATAACCGCTCTGTAACCGACTTCACATCAACGGCAGAGATTATAAAGAGAACAGATACGAAAGCTTGACAAAGAACAGTGAAAAAAGGAGAGATATAGGTGGACATACCCATTTTAATGCCCATCGTCTTATGTCGACTCCGTTCGGGCTGCTTCGCGAAATTTGTCAACAGGGTTGTCAATTTGCATAATATTTCCTTCAAATTACGATTATAGGTTAAATATTTTATAGCATTTTTTTTAAATGTGATAGTTATACAGATACAAATATTCGATAATTACTTGTTTTAAATCAATTTTATTAACATTAAAGGAATTATACAAGTGAAAAGATTATGATGTATGAAAATCATACCATGAATATATACTTTTTTCACAAATCACATCCTTGGCAACCATGCACAATAACGGTGACGGCTAACCTAACCTAACATAATCAAAACGTCAAAACATGCTCAAAATCACTTGTAATCTGTTCTCAAAAATCATAACGCCATTTTTGTTTGCTTCATTGTTTGGAGGTGTTCAATCGGCGATATTAATTGTTTAATTTGACTAATCGATTGTGCGTTGTTGTAATATTAACTATAAAAATATAGTGGTATAGATTATTATTCTTATAAAATGGATAAACATCACGGCGAAGTGTATTGTTCATACAGAGACTGTCCAAATAAATTTTATTCGGAAAGTAAAATAAAGTTCTTTCGATTTCCAAGGGATGAGAGTATTTAATTTAATATCCCGGCCTATGATAAAAGAAATTTTGAAGTTTTTGATATTAACTTTGGTGCATAGGTGTATATTGTATTCCCTTTGATAATAAATAAATTAAGAATTATTTATACTTAAAAAATTTGATTGATTTTTGTAATTATTTATGTTATGTTATGTTATGTTGGTGTTATCTAAAAATGTATTTATTAATTATTCTCACAAGAGTATAACTATAACTATAACAAATCATGGGAATGTACATATAGGTATTTAATAAATACATAAATATATATTCGATTATGATTATTGTTTTAATTCATGGCGCAGTTTCAAATATTTAGTGGAAACTTCCAAAAAAACTATATCTGGCACTAAAAATTGTTATTGTCCCAGAGTCAACACTGCAATTTGATAAGAAATTCAGAAAATATTCTAAACTGGCAACATCGCGGCCATACCGAGTTAAAGGTCCAAGGTCATTGACGACGGAGCTGAAAATTGTTGGATGTTTTACCGGGATTCGTATCTATTCTCTTTATAATCTGTGTCAACGGTATCTCACGAAAATATAGTTTATGAACGTACTCGTTATGTCATTTTTGTCATTCATCATTTTTGGTTAAGCGCTAATTTCAAACTGATATGGCATTTTTATTCAAATTCTTTCACCTTGATAGGTAATTTCAAGCAGCAAATATGTTAAAGACAATCTCCTGAGTATACCAAATTATGTTGCACAAGTTTTTGTTAAGCTATACCTGAATTCTCAAAATATTTGAATTTGAACCACCAATAGAGAAATTCAACTTCTCAGTTGGCTAGAAGGAGCAATAATTGTCAACTTCACAGAAAGTAGTCGAAAAATTTTATCACTTGGCAATCACACGAGCTATTTCAATATGTTACTGTAGATTGAGGTTATTTCTTGTATTATTTGTTACCTTCGACATAACCTTATGAAAGTATATATTATCAGCGAACGAACAGAAACAAAAGGATTGTTAAATAAAAGAAGAAATGCCGTCAGAGATATGAATAAGCAGGTGGCCTGGCTGCCAACTAAAAACCGGAAGTCATTTCTCAGGGAATTCTATCCGGAGGCGGTAATGTGTGCCGCTTCCGTTACGAAGAAACGCCAGCGCGCCGAGGAACTGTCGTAATAACGAGTTTACCAACTTCCAAAACTAACCGCGAATATCTAGAATGTAGTGGATACGACTCACGATTCACATTTTCCTATGAATATATCATCTGAACAGACGTTCTAAGCATTTTAAATTATTTTTGTTTCAAGAATTCTTTTTTTTTATCTGGCTTATATTATATTCATAAATATTCCCCTACTATTATTTATATAAAGCTTTTTTGGTATACGACTGGATCACTAAAACCTGCAGAGAAGTTGCCGCAACTAGAAAAAACTGTGAGGACGATGTTGAAGTAGCTCCTCGATTTACACTTGAGTGGTGTCTACAGTAGAAGTACAGATAAGGTGAAAATAATATAGATGACATTATTTGGAAGCATCTTTTTTTTCCTTCGTTTGAAAAACTGTAACTATCAAGTCAAATGTAGCTCCACCTGGCGGTAGAAGTCCTTCATTTCATTCACGGTATCATGAGGGTCGTGTAAAAGTCAAGTTTTCTCAGTTCCATTCAAGATATTTCCAGCCAAAACAGAGGAGAAACATAATCCAAGTAATTAATCGAAAATTCAAATTTCAAGCACCAGTTAAAATCTCCCCTCGACAAACGTAATCAACGTCTTGTGTACTCTTCTACACAAAGCCCCGACAAAATAATATCAGCCTATTATTTCACTCGTTTCACTCTTTTGCATAAGTAAGTGTCTTCAAATCGGCACTCATCCATCAAGCATATTCCAGGCAATACTTAATTTGAACAGCTAAGCCCGATATCGGAGAGGTTTTCAAGAGACGATAGACCAAGAGCAAGGCAAGCAGGCACTCTCTCTCTCCGCTTAATAATAACGACCCTCTGCGAATCCCGGAGTGTAATCCAAATTAAAGTCCATTTCGGCTGAATCTAGGTCGATGTCATTACTTATCGTAGATCGGGCTATGTGTCGCACAAAACAATAACGAATATCTCTATCTCTTATCAGGACCATAATTGAGAGTGTATCGAACTGTTTTGTTTGTTACGCTCACGTATATACGACAAAGTTGATAACATACTTAAGGGTACAATGTGGATGAACCAGACCTCTATTATAATAAAGTGAGTGGTATTTACAGGATGGACCTAAGTGTTACAGTTTTGGGATCAATTTTCATTCAATTTTGGCAAGGAATCAATATAATATTTTGCAGAACTAATAGGAAGAATTACCGAAAAATATTACCCCTAGAGGTCATCCAAGAGATCACAAGAATAATTCAATTTAATGTCAATTTTCCATAAAGCTGGACATAATTTTTATGTATGACATTTCTCAAAACTTCGAGACATTCTCAAGGTTTTGTTTGTCTTGGAGTGAGAAAATATAAACTGCTATACACCGAGAAAAAGATTTATTTGTGAAAATCAAAATCTTATTATGTCAAATAAATATAATTTTCCATATGGCCTAAAACTAATATTTGATTTGTCGTCAAGAAAGGATTTGTTTCAAGTTCGGAAAGTAATATTGTTGATGAATACAAACATATTCATTGTCATCAATAAAATGAGTAATCTATCGAAAATTATATTTATTCTTGTAAAAATGTATCATATTTGTCTCAAACAACATTTATCGAGGTATAATGACAAAATAGTTATATTGATCTTTGAAAGCATTCAAATTAAATGTTTTTCAATAACAAATACTTATTTTTGCAAGCTAACTATATTGTTTTATTATAGAAAAATTACTTTATGGCAGAATGACATTTCTTTATCATGGAAAAATGTATTGTATCGTTGATATATATTTCTTTACCATAAAAAACTATATTGTCTGGGTTAACGATATGTTTTTTATTCGTTAAAAATGTATCTTCCCAGCAAATCATATTTTTTTGTTGGGAACAAATGCTGCTTCTTCAAGAAAGCTATTAATTTTCACAAAAACTCAACATATTCATCATAACCGAACCATAATTTTCATAAACATTATATTGCCTTACAGTGAAAAAATATATTTCCCTAAAAAGCCGAATTATTTATGGTATTGTTTTTGTTTATGGAAGTTACCTACATGCACTATTCAATACACTGAGCTTTTGAAATGTTCCTAAATATTTAGAAATATATTAAGAGTTCACGGTGTATTAAGCAGTAAGGGTAACTTCCACACGGTTCTCTAAATAATTAGGTTACTGAGGAAAATATATTTTCCACAAATATTTGTCAAAGCCGTTTCCAGACTATGTCGAACAACAAAGTTGACTTCCGTTTTGTATGTGTGGACTAGTCGAAAGAATTGGTCGATGATTAGTCTGGACACGAATTTAAATTACAGTTCTTTTATGACAAACATGTTTAAATCTAATAAAAATAAATTAAATTTTGTTACCTCTTATTTATTTAAAATAATAAGGCAAGATAAATT
>CAJUYI010006431.1:0-13753 GCA_910591695.1 Galerucella pusilla
GAAATCTACTTAAATGAATGATTTATTACTCCTCGTACTTTCTGTAGGTACAGACTATGGGGATCGGGAAAAAATTTCCGTGCACTGTTCCGAAAATGTATATCTATGTTTATTATTAAGCGCACGGAAATAGGGATCGGGAAAAAATTTCCGTGCGCTGTTCCGAAAATGTCATATTTACAGTATTTTATAAACAGTTGAAAATGTAGTATTTTCTGTTAAGTATAATAAAAAACACTTTATATCCACTTATACCTACTTTAATATACTAATGTACATCTTATTTAATTCACCTTTATCCTTTTCCTCCTGGAAAGCTAGTGTCTTTCAAAGATGGTGGAGTTTCGTGTACATTAGGAATAATATTGTATACCCCAATGATGAAGTCATTAATAAAATAATAGTGTATTATGAGTATCCAGTTATAATAAAAAATAGAGCTGGAAGTATCCCACTGAAAAGTGTAACTGAAAAGTATAGCATTCACAGATATAATCAAGCAAAATTTCGCCAGTGTTATTGGATTTCCTTTCTCATTAAAGTGGTATTAAAAAGAAGCAGTGGATACGGTAACTAGATTATATATTATATGCTCTACGAACAGATTTAACTGTAAGTCGCATATCCATGAAAATCCGGGGTTCATGTTTTTGATGGTACAACTATGTTGTGGAAATAGTCTAAAAATTTGAATTCATAATCACGTCTGAAATTTTATCAATTTTACCTGTTCAGTAAAGTAGTTATAGATCGATAATTTCGGAGATTTTTACTGATTTTTGTGTGCAAACTGGAATATTTCAATGATAAAACCTTTAGCTACAAATATAACAATTTCATTTAAGGCAGGAAGCAATTTGAGTTAGATTTGTTAAATGTAAAACCAAAACTATCCCTATAAAAAGTAACTTCTGTCATTCTGACGATGATATGTCAATATCGAAATAATTATCCGTAGTAACATCACAAGTCAGTGAGAGTAAATTGAAAATATTTTGACAGGTTTTAGAAAACTTGTTGACAGGCATAAACATGAGAGCCCGAAGGGCTCGAGCTGCTTTTACTAAATGGCAAAAAGTTTGAGAACAGAACTGAAGAATTATTATATAATTTATTGAACTCTCGGTGTGGCACTCGAAAGATTATTTTTTGATGTTTTATTAAAAATCATTTTCAATTCAACAAATTTATGTCACTAGACTCAATATAAACTGAACGATGAGCTATTTAAATTAGGATGCGTTGAAGTTTTGAACATGAAAAATACAATTCAATAAGTCTATATTGGAAAATTGAATAAATGAGGAGATAACTTGATGAAGATCCATACTAAACGATGAAATAAAACAATACAATTTTTTTGAATCTACATTATATAATTATATTGGAACCTATGTTCAACTTAAAGTTGTGTCGCGCCTCGATAACACAATAGTCTTCTCAAACGAGTTGAGGTATGATGAAACATTTTTAATTTATACAGTGCCTTAATATTGAATTTTACGGATATTGACAAAAGTATTATAATCTATTTACATAGAAATAAAAAGCAAAAACTGTCTAAATATGGGATAAACTAAAGTATTGAACAAGTTTACCTGGAAATTAATTCACAACAATCTTACCGGAACCTTTCTAGGTAAAAAGGTTTAGGTAACAAGGGAGAATTGATGATGCTGATCTATTTGGTCGTTGAGAAGATTCTCTGAATATTTGTTTTCATCTCAAGAGCTTTTAAAAGATTGAATTTGAGGGATTTGAGATCTATATGCAGAATTTCAACATTTGAATCGGAAGTGTGTTGGTTTGCTTATAAATGATTTGAGAAGATGGAATCTGATTTTTGGTTGTCAGTGTTCTGAAAGTCTAGTTTCAAAATTCCTAAAAGTTCTACCTGTATAAATTTTATCACAGTTGTTATTGTTATTTTATCACAGTTGTTATTACCACATTTCAATCCATAAACTCCTGATTTGTTTAATTTTGAAGATTTAGATTTGTTGTTTTTAATGAATTTGGATAAATTGTAATCGGTATTAAAGCAAATTTTCAGGTCTGAAGTTTTTAAAAATGATTTTATTTTCAAGGATTGTATTGCAAAGCATGTTGAGCTTTTAAATTGAAGGTATGACAAATATTCTTATATATCCTATTTACAAAGGTTTGTTACCATTTTTAGCATAGTTTTGCACATTTAGTCATGTTCTTGTTGATAAGGTTCTGTTTTTACCAGCGTATGTACGATCCTGTAATGCCAAAATAGTATATTGTGTTACAAGGGTAAATAATGAGACTACTGGATGCACGAGCGAGCATAGCGAGGCGAGGGCAGCTGATAGTTAAGACACTTGATACTCGTGATAAACCCGAAGTTGAATTCGAAATCAACATGAAAAAAGAGAAAATTGAACGTAAACATTCGTTAAGGAAATTACGTTCATTTTACATATAAAAGAAAATATTCAGCGTAATCAACAACCATTTACCACAGCTGAATAATAAAATATTCGGGGATAACCTTTTACGCCTACTACTCTCCAAAATTCATCAGAATGGAAATGATTTATTATTTTCAGGGGAGTGAAATTACACATAAAATTTTTTCAATGTTACTCCTGTATGAATACGAAGCTCAGATATGGGAAACTTAGTAAACTTTATAAAAAAAGTAAAAGAAAAATAAATTGAGATGCTTTTGAATGTGATTGATGTAGTCAAGGTAAATAAAGAGAAAATATTGAAACGGAATCTGTACAGTTGAATAAGGTTCAAGAAGTTTGGAAAAATTGTCTAATATTATCATACACAGGATTGAAAGGTGACATTTTGGTGGTTTCAGCCAATAGCAATACATTATTCTAGCCAATCATTCGGTATTATATTGATAATTCTGCTTCCTCATTGATAATTGCTTGTTTACATTGGAACGTCAAAATTTTACTTTGAATTTGTCATTATTGACACCAAAAATGGCTTCGTAGTTCATTGAAAAATGAACACAAACCAATTCAGTGCCATCACCTAAGAGAATATTGAACATTTAATACATTTAAATGAATTTTAAATTGTTGGAAAAAATAATCTTCCCAAATACAACTCGCTCTTCAAATTTTATCACATAATTTTTTATTTTCATCACTCAAACTTGTTTATTTGAAGCAAAAACATTCAAACAAACCGAATTTAGATAAAATCCCTCGTCCTAACGGACTCGTGATTTTATCAATCGGTTTGTTCTCATATTTTTACCAAATAAACAAGTTTTCGTGGAAAAGAAAAAATGTTCGAAAAATTTGAAGCACTCGTGGTATTACCTTTGAATAACCCCCGTCATGAATCCTTTAGACTATTTAAGATAGGGTCACTTGAAACACATTGCCTATAAAACTCCTTCCACTACTCACAATCAGGAATAGCGTCAAAATCTCAGTCAAATAGTTTTGTTTATAAAAAATTACAAATTGCCAATTTGATTAAAAATGTGAATCCGTCAAATGGAAGTCGTCAAACAAAATATATTTTTTTTAAACTGGAAAGCTATAATTTTCGCATTTTTGTATAATCACGAATAACTTTTATATATTATCAACCCTAAATATGCCTTTTATACAGGGTGTACCAATCTTACGACAAACCTCGGTATATGCATTATTTTAAGAGATATCAAAAAATGTTACAAACAAAAATAGTAGATGTCTTTAAGATCCCTATTTTGGATTTATATCGAACTATACAGAGTGCTGCATAACTCCGTTACAAACCAAAAATATGATTTTTTAAATGGGAACCCCTGTATATTATACCAAATTCGGATTGGTCATATTTTTTTGAAGCTTTCAATATGAGGCTTTGCCACGTTATACAAAGTCCTTCAAAAGATATGGACACGTTTATGTGAAAATCGTAGGTAAATCAACGCTCTGTAGCTTGTTGTACGTCGAAAAAAAAATATGTATTCTGCCAAACAGAGTTTCGTAATATGATGCAATATCTCCATATTCTATCAACTTTTCATCATTTGCTTTTTTGTATATAATGTGGACGGAGACTCGAACCTGTCATTTTCTCTCTTCTCTCAAATGGAACACTCTGTATTTTATAGCAGAAATAGAATCTTCCATTATGTAACTTTAATTTTTGTCAAGCATTCCCTATACCCAAAGTTTATAAAAACAGAGTCATTCTGTAATATTTATTGCAAACTGTATAATTACTACTTTTATGTGAAAGCATTAAACGTTGTGTTTCACAAAAAATCCTAATTGATAATAAATTTTAATAAACAATCCATTCTAAACAAAACTAGCTATCAAAAGTAAAATCCTAACCGTAATATTAAATAAAAGTGAAGGTTCAAAGTGCTCATCGTTAACATCAATGCAATGCTGTAAGAGGGGGCCCAACTGATTTGCCAGCTCGGTCTCCCGATTTAACAAAAGTATATTAATTTTTTTCGGATCCTGTAAAAATAAGTTTATAAAATGCCATGGGTATTAGAGATGTCCTGAAAGAAAGAATTAGTGCGGCATTTCGATCTGCTAACGTTGATATGCTGAGAAATGTTAGTCAATCATTTGAACTATTCTGCAGCATTGCATTGATGTTAACGGTGAACATTTCGAACCTTCAGTTTAATATTACGGTTAGAATTATACTTTTGGTGGCTAGATTTGTTTAGGATAAATTGTTTATTAAAATTTATTAAATTAGGATTTTTTGTAACATACAACGCTTAATGCTTCCACATAAAAGGTCAGTAATTATATTTTACGATAAATATTACAAAATAACTATGTTTTTAGAAACTTTGGGTATAGGGAATGCTTGACAAAAATTAAAGTTACATAATCGAAGATTCTATTTTGCTATAAAATACAGGGTATACTATATACAAAAAAGCAAATAATGAAAAGTTAATATAATAAGGAGATATTACATCATGTTACAAAACTCTGTTTGGCAAAATACATTTTTTTTCTTCAACCTACAACAAACTACAGAGAGTTGATTTACCTACGATTTTCACATAAACGTGTCCATATCTTTTGAAGGACTCTGTATAACGTGGCGCGTTTTCTGGAATATTGTATACTTTGCACTAAAGTAATTGTTCCTCCGGAAGTGCGATGCGCAGATTCCACAAAGTATTGGATTAAATTCAAATATATTTAAATTAGTTATAGAAGATGTTTGTCTTAACCTGAAACAACTGTTAACCGTGAGAAAATACGAAACAAAGAAAAGGAAAATGTAGTACGGTAGACATTGTAATCTGGTAAATATCAGCGCTCTCCTCGGTTTAATAACCAATTACAACCAATTTTCCAGAGCTTTGTGACAATCCGACCGCGAGATATCTTGTTAACGGTTCTCTGTAAATAGTGATTTTTTATCGGTTTAGCTTGATACACGAACCATTTAGTTTGAAGCGAGAAATTGGCGACGACATTTCCTCTAATCTTGTCAACTGTCATAAAAAAACATTTCTCCCATCGGTTGAATAGCCTTCCTCCTAAAGGAGACATGGAATGATCTTTGATTAAGGATTCTCTGATGTTATATTTTCTTCATTAAAGAATTATTCAGCATGTTATTTTTATACTTTTTACTTGAATCTTGGGGTCATAAAAAATATACTGTGATAGTTTATATGGTCCATTTTCATGAATGATAAGTGGTAAAATTGATAATAATCGTTTTATTGTGATATATTAACTCCAATGTTAAAATGTCATATACCTGGAAATCATGGAGACTAGATATAAGGAGCACAAACTTGTATAGGAAAAATGTCGAAAAAGTGTCCGGGAAAAGCATTGAATAGTGGATGGCGCGAGAGTAGCAAATTGGTCTGAGGACAGAGTGAAGTATGCCGACCAAGTTAACCTAACAAAATCTCCTTCTATATTAGTGTTATAAAAGTTGATTCTGAATTAACAATTAATGGTAGAAACGAGTGTTGTGAAAAGTTGTCAAGCTAGACTAAAATGATAAAAAATATCACCGGTGAAAATATACACCGCCAGGTCTGTATTTTTCCTGGCGGACAGTACCTACCTGTTTCTAATTGTATAACCTCAAAGTTTTTTTATTTTACCTTTTCATATTTTTGCAAAACGTAAAATGGGGGTGATATTAAATAATCCATTGCTGCTAGACGAGGAAGATGATGTAATATAGCACAAATAGCTCGGAATACTGACTTTGGTCGGGATACGGATACGTTTAAGTATACGGAGTAGGGTACGTAACAATACGTTCAACGCATCGTATCGGCTGAGACGTAACGGGTCTACACATGCGCAGTTCGTTACTTATACGGATACGTGAGAAATTTAAGACAAGCTAAAAGTCTCTAATATCTAGTAAGCGGACGTCATTTTTACACAATGACAATGAGTCGCGCTTTTGCTTGTGGAATCATACATAAGCATTAACCCGGCCTAAGGGAAACCAGAGACTTCTTCTCTGAATCCACTTTGGGCAAATCTCGACAGGCGCGTCCACGTCGCGGGGGTGGGCCCGTTTTTACAAAACGGTGGCTAAGTTCTGTCGGGGACCCAGTGTTGCGGGGTATATCGCATCCCCCTGGCCAGGGTTACGGTCGAAGACCACAGCGGCGAAGAAGGCGGATTGGAAGGACCTCAGCACGGCGGATTCGGCGGAAGTGGCAACCCAGTTTTAGGTTTAGTATATAAACAGCAGGGAAAATGGGTCTCTTAAGTCTAGAAAGACAACCAATTTAAGGGAAGAACACCCTGACAGAAAATTACCTGGTCCTCCTGGAAGGGGGTTAAGGCGATGGGTCTGCAGCCCATCACTTATAAAAATCACAAAACGCAAAATTTCTCAACGAAGCCTCGGAATCGATCGGTCAAAAAAGTAAACGAAAAATGGCAATGAAACGGACTTTACGATTAGGAACTTGGAATATTCAAGGGATATCAACCAAAAGAGAAGTTTTTAAGGAAATGGAACGGTATGGTATGGACATAGTAGCACTAACAGAGACTAAGAAAAAGGGAAAAGGAACAGAAGAAAAAGATGGCTACGTACATATATATAGTGGTGTGCCGAAAGAGGAACGAGCCCGTGGAGGAGTATCTCTAGTAATTAGGAAAAAATATAAAAAATGTATAAAATCTTGGGACCAAATTAGTCACAGGCTTTTGCAAGTGGATATTGGTGTGAAAGGTCATTCCTTGGCGGTTATAGCAGCATATGCCCCCACTGACGACGCCGCAGCTGCCGAGAAGGACATTTTCTTTTCTGATCTGTCAACAATTCTGGAGAAGATTGGAAATCGAAAGGAGGTGTTTCTGATTGGTGACTTAAATGGTAGAACAGGTTTTAAATTAGATGACCCAATAGTAGGACGCTATGGAGAGGATATTGTAAATAATAATGGGGAAAGGCTGATTCACTTATGCGAAGAACATACACTCAAAATTGCTAATGGATGGTTTTCGCATAAAGATATCCATAGATATACATGGACACAACCCACACGAAACCTAAAATCAATAATTGATTATGTAATTGTTAGGCAAAAAAGTCTGAAGGATGACTCAACTAAATTCCTGTACCAAATGAGGCTAGCCACGAAAGTAAACAGAATAAAAGAAGAATCGCCAAACGAAATGTACGAAGATCTTAAAACATGTATACATGAAGCTGCAAATGAAGCTCTTGGAGAAAAAATAGCCTCTACGAGATACAGGAAAGATACACCATGGTGGAGTGAAGACTTAGGGAAGTTTATAGACGAAAAAAAAGCTGCTTACGGGAAATGGCTTAGTACACAGAATACTCAAGATAGGTTAATTTATAATGACAAAAAGAGAAGTGTACAGAAGGAAATAACAAGAGCCAAGAATGAATACTGGGAAGACAGATGCCAAGAAGTTAACTTAGAAGCAGGCAACACAAAAGCAAATAAAGCATGGAAGGTGATCAAAGGAATGCGAAGACAACATGAAGATACTGCAAGAATGAATCTTATCCCGTTAAAGGATTGGAAAAATTATTACGAAAACCTCCTAACCGAAAATCGGACAGAATTCATGAACGATTTTGAAAAGCTTTCGAATAACCCAACTCAACAGCAATCACTAATAGACTCTGCAGATGTAAATAAAGCTCTTCAACAAATGAAAAATGGGAAAGCTCCAGGTTTGGGAAATATATCGGTGGAACTCTTAAAGGCTGCCCCCTCAGCAGTTTTGGAAATCCTGGCAGTAATATTTGGTAGATGTGTAAATGGAGAGGAACCGCCCAATGAATGGAAAAAAGCAATTATTTCGTCCATATTTAAAAAAGGTAGCCGACGCGACTGTGCAAACTACAGGGGAATTAGTGTTATTTGTACAGTGGCCCGACTCTATGGCAAAGTACTAAGATACAAGATAGAAGCACAAATACCTGAGTCGGAAGAGCAAAATGGCTTTAGGCCGGGACGCTCATGTACGGATGGTATTTTTACAATTAAACATCTAATTGAAAAAAGGCTAGAAAGAGGAAGAGCGGTTCACTTGACATTCATTGATCTACAAAAGGCATACGATACTGTCCCACTCAGTAAGTTGTGGGTATCGATGAAAAATTTTGGTATCAGCAATGGGTATGTCCAAGCAGCAAGGAATTTATATGAGGGCTGCAGTAGTACGGTTAAAGTTGGATCTAACATCTCCGAAGAATTTCTCGTAAATAAAGGCTTAAGACAAGGGTGCTCACTGGCACCGACTTTATTTAAAATATACTTAGAAGAAGTATTAAAAAGTTGGAAGAGGAAATGCCGCGGAATGGGAATCCCAGTAGGACAGGAAACTTTGTACACTTTACTCTTTGCCGACGACCAGATCCTAATAGCAGGAGATAGAGACGACTCTAGTTACATGTTTAGAAAGCTGCATGAGGAATACTCAATGTGGGGCCTAACAATAAACACAAAGAAGACGGAGTATTTGGTAGTGGGTGAAGAGGAACGGGAGGACTTGGATGTAGGAATCTGCAAAATTAAAAATGTTTGCACATTGTAATAATAGTCTCCTTGCGTCTTTAATGAAGATTGTAGTATGAACTATGTTTATAGTGTTTGACGTTGTCTGTCACAAGAGATTGTCATTTTGAATGCATTACTACGTTGTATTTTAAAGTTGAATAAAGCCAATATTCCGTTTGGTTTTGCTAAAATCTGTATCAATTTATTCAACTTTAAATTTTTACGTCGCCAAATATACGATGCCTGACGAAAAAACATCTATGACCCGTTATCTGCGCCCCGAACGTTTTGACGTGGAGCCCTCAATGGAAGGATCGGACCTTAAGTGGGCCCATTGGAAATATTCCTTTGAGAATTTCATCGCACGGGAAGCTGCCTCAGCGGATGATGCTCTTAAGTACCAACTCCTAGTCAATCATATTTCACCACAAATCTACAACTTCATTCAATCGAAAATCACGTACGTCGAAGCTATTAAAACGCTAAATGATGCTTACGAAAAACGACAAAACATCACTCTGGCTCGACATACCCTCATATCAAGAAAACAACAACTAGGTGAGTCTATAGCTGAATATTCGAGAGCTCTAAGTATCCTCGCACATGATTGTAAATTCACAGATGTAACTGCAGCTGATTACCAAAACGAGATCGTACGTTTAGCGTTCATTGCTGGAATATTGTCGCAAAAAATAAAAGAAAGACTACTAGAAAATTCTACTGACTCCCTGGAAAAGACTCTTAATCTAGCTTCATCCCTAGAAACTGCGGAAAAGACATCACAATTGCTCACCGGGACACCTTCTACTTCTGCTCATGTCAACGCTGTTCCTGAAACTTTAGAACATTTGCCAATATCCAATTTAGCAGCCATGAACACTCCAAATAAATCCCGACCAGATGCTTACACTAACCAAACGAGACGACGATGTTTTTTTTGTGGTGGTAATATTCATCAGCGAAATAGATGCCCCGCTTATAACACTGAATGCCAGCTTTGTTCCAAAAAAGGACACTTTGCGAACGTTTGTCGTAGCTCTGGCTCCAACCATCGTACTGCTAATGCTATCGCCATGGAAGATGAACAAATTTCTCAATCCACTAACCCTTACTTGTCAACTATTTCCGCTGCTGCTCCTGCAAGTCTAAAAAAAGCAACTATTCCCATTACAATCAATGAATATAGTGCAGATGCTCTTCTCGACACTGGTAGTTCAATCAGCTTTATCGATAAAAATCTTGCTCGATCTATTAATCTCAAACAAAAACCTTGTAACCAAGCAATAACTCTAGCGTCCCTCAATAATGTCTCTTTTGCTGACGGCCTATGCTTGGCAACAATCCAGATTGGTGAACACAAGTATAAAAATCAGCCTCTGTTTGTCATCGGCAATCTGTGCGCTGATGTCATCATCGGACACGATGTTCTTGGAAAGCACTCGTCACTTGAACTTCAATTTGGAGGTGACAAACAACCGTTGAAAGTTTGCAATGTTTTAGAGGCTTCTGTACCGCCAGCATCGATTTTCACCAATCTCTCATCGGATATAAAGCCTATAGCTATTCGTTCAAGACGACATTCTCAAGAAGATCAAGAATTCATATCTAACGAAATAAATAATTTACTGAAAGACAAAGTAATTGAACCAAGCATTTCACCATGGAGAGCACAAGTACTCGTTGCAGGAGATAGTCACCACCGTAAGCGTCTTGTCATCGACTATTCACAGACAATCAACAGATTTACAAATTTAGATGCTTACCCCATCCCAAGCATTGACTCTATCATAGCAAAAGTAGCAAAATACAAATTTTACAGTCAAATTGATTTAAAAAGTGCGTACCACCAAGTCCCTATTATGTCAAAAGAAAAAGTGTACACTGGTTTTGAAGCTTGTGGAAACCTCTACCAATTTACGAGAATACCATTTGGCGTAACGAATGGAGTAGCGGCTTTCCAAAGAACTCTGCAGTACTTGATTAATACTGAAAAACTCAAAGGGACCTTCGCATATCTTGACGATGTAACCGTATGCGGTAAAGATAAATCAGATCATGACGAAAACCTTAAACTGTTTATGAAGGCCGCTCAAAAATACAACCTAACTCTAAACATGAACAAATGTACTTTTGCATCAGAATCGATAAACCTACTTGGCTACTCTATCGAAAACAATATTATCAAACCAGACAAATCTAGATTGGAACCACTGACGAATTTTCAAATCCCCACTGATTCTGCTACATTGAAAAGAGCACTCGGACTCTTCGCACATTATTCAAATTGGATCAACAACTTCTCTTCAAAAATCAGACCTTTAATCGAGGCTACATTCCCTCTATCTCAAGAAGCTATCAATGCCTTTCAAAACCTCAAAACTGACATATCAAAATCGGCACTAACAGGAATCGACGACAAAGAAATGTTTTCTGTTGAGACAGATGCTTCTGACTTTGCTATTGCAGCGACGCTATCACAAAAAGGCCGCCCCGTCGCATTTTTCTCGCGCACTCTCAACGATTCTGAGAAAAGACAACCATCAATCGAGAAGGAAGCGCGCGCTATTGTTGAGAGTTTACGTAAATGGAGACATTTTTTGATAGGGAGACATTTTTTGCTCGTCACTGATCAACAATCCGTTGCATTTATGTTTAATCAGATACACTCTAACAAAATCAAGAACGAAAAGATTGAGAGATGGCGATTGGAACTGTCATGTTTTAAATATGATATTGTATATAGACCTGGAAAACAGAATGTCGCCGCTGACGCGTTTTCTCGAGTTTGTATGCAAATAGATAATTCCGTTTCGAATTCAAAACTAGTGGAATTACATAGATCTCTTTGCCACCCAGGAATCACGCGTATGGTTCATTGGATCAGATCAAAGAACTTACCGTATTCTGTAGAAGATGTAAAACGAGTAACTGTTGCATGCCCAACATGTGCAGAAATAAAACCACGCTTTATAAAACATCAGGGACATCTTATCAAAGCAACCGCACCTTTTGAAAGGTTGAACATTGATTTTAAAGGGCCGATACCCTCTAACACCCAGAATCGATACATATTGTCCATAATTGATGAATTCAGTCGCTTCCCTTTTTCCTACGCTTGTAAGGATGTATCTTCAAGTACAGTTATTAGCTGTCTTAAGGATTTGTTCTCTACATTCGGCGCTCCTGCGTACATCCATTCAGACAGAGGAACGTCTTTTATATCAGATGAACTTAAGCAATTTTTATTTTCCATTGGTACATCTTGCAGCCGCACTACGTCTTTCAATCCTCAAGGAAATGGACAAGTTGAGCGACTCAATGGTACACTGTGGCGAACGATCCAGCTATACCTCAAATCCAACAAAGAAGATACTGCTAACTGGGAGAAGGCTTTACCATTTGCACTGCACTCTATGAGGTCTTTATTATGTACGAGCACTAACACAACTCCCCATGAGCGCATGTTTAAACATCCACGTCGTTCACAAAATGGACAGTCTTTGCCGACTTGGCTCCATTCACCTGGACCTGTGTTCATGAAAAGGAATGTAAGGAGTTCAAAATATGACCCCGCTGTGGACAAAGTTCAATTGTTGCAGAGTAACCCAGAATATTCCTTTGTAAGACTTCCGGACGGGCGGGAGACAACAGTTTCCAACAGAAAACTGGCCCCAGTACCACGAAATGTTGAAGACTTGTCAGATGGTGACTTTGATGATGACCATCTGGAAGATATCTCTCCGAACCAAAACTCACCTGCCAATGCTGATTCAGATGATGCTGATTCGGATGTAGGAAGCAGTCAGCCACGGCGTTCGTGCAGAAACCGAAGACCTCCAGCCTACTACATCTCTTCATAGAGGGGGCGAATGTAATAATAGTCTCCTTGCGTCTTTAATGAAGATTGTAGTATGAACTATGTTTATAGTGTTTGACGTTGTCTGTCACAAGAGATTGTCATTTTGAATGCATTACTACGTTGTATTTTAAAGTTGAATAAAGCCAATATTCCGTTTGGTTTTGCTAAAATCTGTATCACACATTTAAATACTTGGGCGTTACTTTTACAACAAATGGAAAAAGCACACAAGACATTACGAATAAAATTGGACAAGGAAGACGGGCTATTGGTCAACTTAACTCTTTGCTATGGAGTGACAAAATATCAAAGAAAACAAAAATCATGTTATACAAAGCCATTGTAGAGAGCATTACCACTTATGGTGCTGAAACATGGGAATTGAACAAAAAAGAAAAAAATAGGTTGTTATCTCTTGAAATGGACTTTTGGCGAAGAAGTTGTCGCATTTCGAGACTAGAGCATATCCGAAATGAACGAATTCGAGAAATTATATGAGAAAAAGAAACTATTCTCGACGCTATAGATAGCAAAATATTAACTTGGTACGGCCACCTTCAACGAATGAAGGAAGATCGATGGCCAAGAAAAATCTATAATTGGACACCAACCGAAAGAAGAAAACGAGGGAGGCCACCTAGAAGATGGAAACAAGATGTTGAGGGTGCCATGAATACAAGAGGACTCCAAGAAGATGATTGGACAGATAGGAAACTGTGGAGGTTGAGAAGCGGAAGACTACGACCGTCGTAAAAAAAGCCGTTTGTTATTATTGTTGTTCATCCATATAATATTCTGTCTTTTATTAGAAAAAATCGCTCCTCCTTCGGTGTCGCGATTTTGTCAGTCAGTTTTTCTCGTAAAATTAGTGATTGGCAAAACTGTTTCGTTGC
>CAJUYI010006432.1:0-13751 GCA_910591695.1 Galerucella pusilla
CGAATGTCTGAGCTCCTCGATGGTTTCTGGTTCCTCCTTCTAAAAAGCTACCTACATATTATAAAACATACTAACCTGGATTAATTTTTTTAAATGTTTTCTTAGATTACCCTCGTCGCAAAACGATTTCTCTCACATACCCTGCACCAATTCATATTTTTACGTACTCGATACGTTTTTAAAATCAAAATCAAACTTCTTAAAAATAAATAAATCAAACCAAAAAATAAAAACAAAAACAGCCGGTCAACAGTTTTTAACGCTAACGCTTCTAACGAAAAAAGAAGATTCTGGTCGACGTATGACGTTTCTATGGTTGACGTAAACCTAACCTTACTATTTTTTACACGTGAAGTTTAAACTGAAACTGAAAAATTTCAGATAAATTGTTGAATTAAAAATGTCTTTCTTTATCAAAGGAAAACAACAGAATGGTATCAAAAGAGCGAAATATGCTGCAACAAAAATTAAAAAACGGAAACTCACTGAGAAACCAACAAAAAATTTTAAAAAACAAGATGAGGAAATTACCAGCAGTGAAGACGAAGATATTATTGGGGATAAAGCAGGCGATTATTCTCCATCTGAAGATGAACAAGAGACAGTACAAGAGAAAAAATTACGCTTAGCCAAAATTTATTTAGAGGAAATTGAAAAGGAAGAAAAAGCAAGGAGGGATGATAAAGAAGTAGATGAAGCTATAATTTCTAAAAGATTAAAAGAAGATTACTTAAAAGAAACTGGCAAATTGCGATTGCAAGTAGCAAACAGATACACAAAAATTGATCAAAACATACAAACTTTGAAATGCAGAGAGCAACATAAAACTATAACATGTCTTTGTACTTCATCTGATAACAAATATGTTTTTGTGGGCAGTAAAGATGGAGTAGTAGTTAAATATTCTTTATCAGACTACAAACGAGTTGGTGTAATTCCTTTTACAAAGAATTCTCAAGAAGTGATTGCTGGACATAGTAGTGAAATATTTAGTTTGGCTATTTCTTCTGATAGTAAATATTTGGCAGTGGGTACAAAAAGTAGTGACGTGTATATCTGGGACCCCAATACATTTAGGTTTATAAAAAAATTCCAAGGACATAAAAAAGCCATTACAGGTTTGTGTTTTAAAAGAGACTCATATACATTATACTCTTGTTCAAAAGATAGGACAGCCAAAGTTTGGAGCTTAGATGAAATGGCTTATGTTGAAACTTTATTTGGACATCAAGATGTGATATCCTCAATAGATGCATTATACAGAGATAGACTAGTTTCCTGTGGTGGAAGAGATCTCAGATTGTGGAAAATTACTGAAGAAACCCAACTGATCTTCAATGGCCATTTAGGTAATATAGATAATGTCAAACTAATAAATGAAGATACTTTTGTGTCTGGGGGAGATGATGGACAAATTTGTATTTGGAGCATGATGAGGAAAAAACCTTTATGTGTTATTAATGATGCCCATGGAGTTGATGCAAATACTAAACAACCCTTTTGGATTAGTGCAGTCACAGCTTTACACAACACTGATTTAATTGCATCGGGATCACAAGATGGTGTTGTTAGACTCTGGAAATTGGAAAATAATTTTAAAAGTCATAAGTTGATCAAAACAATTCCCGCAGAAGGATTCGTTAACTGCTTGCAATTCACTACTGATAGTAAAAGACTAATTATCAGTGTAAGTAAAGAATATAAGTTTGGAAGGTGGACTACTATAAAATCTGCTAAGAACTGTTTACTTGTTGTAAGATTTGATGTAGATTGATTTTAATTTTTTATACGTTGATAATAATGTAAATATTTCTTTATTAAATTTTTATGTTTTAAAGCAATTCAATATTTTACTGCCAATCCATAATAGCACTTCATTTATTTCTTTTAGCAACATTTAGTTACAAAACTAATTATTTAACAACAAACCTAATGCCAAAATTCCATCAATCAATGTATGTAATGCCTAAAGTGTGTGTTTTGAGTCAAATGCAACTCATCCTTTTAACTCTATTGCTTCAATATTTAAAGAAATCTTTTATCATATATTGAGAAGTGCATAAATACCAATAAATTAATTGAAGTAAGGATAATTGATAAACGTGTGGAGTGAGGAGCTTGAAATGGAATGTACACTTGTGCCTTAATACAGATTGAAGAAGAAATGGGTTGGGATGGTATATACCAACTTTTGAGAAAGCTGAAAAAATGGTCTCATTTTTAGAATTATCAACAGATAATGCATGGACCAAATTACTAGAGAAATTATACCAGTACATAGATATTCTGTTCAAGAGAAAATTATATTAAACATATAAATTCAAAGTATAATAAAACAATATTAAATTAGGAATATTTATTTGAACAATTCTTGAGTAAACTTAGATTTTATTTATTATATTATGTAAATCTGCATAATGCTGGATGTTACTTCTTTGAATAGTTCGACAATGACTTGTTTTGTTTGAGGAGTTATGCTTTCAGAGTTGTTTCTAAATCTCCAGATTCTAACATTTCCTTAATAATATCCAAACCACCAATTAATTCACCATTAACATATAACTGTGGATACGTGGGCCATTCAGAATATGCTTTTAATCCTTGACGTACCTCTTCATCGGAAAGAATATCAAAAGTTTCATAGGGAACTCTACAAAAATTTATAAAAAAAACAACTGACATATTTATGAGAATAGTATATCTTACTTGATGTCATTTATTA
Source organism: Galerucella pusilla (assembly GCA_910591695.1). NCBI lineage: Eukaryota > Metazoa > Arthropoda > Insecta > Coleoptera > Chrysomelidae > Galerucella > Galerucella pusilla. Next base: position 2,723 of record CAJUYI010006432.1, read on the forward strand.
TTTCTATAATTTTCTTGCTGAACCCACAACGGGGCATATTACGATCACCTTTCATAAAAAGCATAACCTTGGATTTATTAATTAAAGCCTTTAATCTCTCTTCTAAGGATACACCACTATCACCAGGTGCTGTGTTGTTATGCTTTTTAACTAATTCTGTAATTTTTGCAGTATCCGCTCCATTAATCACTTCAACAGATTTACCCGAACGGAATAGTATAACTGTGGGCACGGCTTCAATTTTGTATTTTAAAGACACCTCTGACAAATCTTCGGCAGGGCAAGAATAGAATTTAATACTGGAATGAGTTTGTTGAGAGGATAAAGCTTCCAACAATTCATCAACCTGCTTGCACTGGTCAACCCAGTCTGCTTGAAAATGCACTACAGACAAATTGGATGTTCTAAAAAATTATAGTTATTTTCACAATATTTGGAACACGTTATTAACTTACTTAATAGCCTCATTGAAGTCTTTTTCGGTTTTTATTTTTGCCAACATTTTATATTGTTACTAAGGCAAGCAACACACCATTTAGGTTATATTTAAAAATCAAGGATCGTTTGACATTGACAACTAATGACAGTTGGCATTATGAAGAAACGGGACCTACGGGCGTTATCTATGGTGCGTTTTATTGAACATTCTAAATTTCCGTATTGTTTATAGTGGGTTTTGTATTAGTATATTACGTAACGAGTGCGGAAAGTGACATTTTTCACACGAGTGGGAAGTATTGAGACACTCTTACTAGTGTGAAAAATCACTTTCGCACAAGTAATGTACACTATTTTTCCTACGACCAACGATAATTGTAACAAATATTGTTTAATGTAATGGTTTTTTAAAAATAATGTTGAATGAGTGAAATTCACTTTGGAATGAGTTATGTACACTATTTTTCCTTCGGCCATAAAAATTTAAAAAGTACCTTAGGTTTTTCGCTACTATCAGTATAAACTTCCATTATAGTAAAAAACCGAGACTAACACTTTTTATTTTTAGTTTATCTCACCATTATAATTCATTAACACTTTTATGTGATAAACATTTCACTTATACACTTCACAAAAACTATTTTTCTTCAAGCGTATAATAATAACTATATTACTTTTTGCAACACAGACCGTAGAAATATCCCATTATTTTACTAGTACAAAAATTAATTTTCATTATTGTACTAATAAAATAATGGGGCGTTGTAATCAAGTAGGTAGGAACTGTCATTTTTAAACTTATTTAATTTGACGTTTGTCTGTTTTGAAAATTTTGTGAAAAATGTCTCAAGAATTGCAATGTACGCCTCCGGAATTAGTTGAAATAGCTAATTCCAGTATTGAAACTCTAATTCCAACGAAGTCGCGTAAACTGTATGATTTTGCATACGAAAAATTTCTAAAATGGTGCAATGAATATAATGTACAGCAATACACGGAAAACGTTATGCTTGCATACTTCACGAATTTGTCCAGAAAGTTTAAAAGTTCTACTCTATGGGCACAGTATTCAATGATTAAAAGTCAATTAAACATTAAACATAATGTTAAAATAGAAAAATATAGCAAATTAATTGCATTTATAAAGCGCCAAGGGGAAAATTATACACCGAAAAAATCAAAAGTATTAACACAAGATCAATTTGATAAATTTCTCAAGGATTCACCAAATAATGTTTATTTAGCAACAAAGGTAGGTACTTTCTTATTTCTTTTTAATCATTATTACGTTTATTAAACCGTTGACAGTGATATCTACTAGCAGATCAATATTTAACTTGACAGCAAATATTACCTCATTTCCTACTTATAACATTTAATGACGGTAGCTCAGTGGCAGAGCTTTTGTCTTCGGTCGCAAAGGTCAGCGGTTCTAATCCCGGTGCTACCAGCTTTTTTTTTTATTTATTTCAACGTTTGTTTTAGGTTATATTAATATTTGGAGTCACAGGAGCCCTTAGATGCGATGAACTTGTTAATTTAAAGTCTAGCGAAATCCAAGATTTGGGAAATTTAATTTTGGTTAAAATCATAAACACAAAAAACAAAAAACAACGGTCGTTTACTATAATTGGCGATTTTTATTTGAATTTGGTAAGACAGTATACGGCTCTTCGTCCGGATGATATTGGCCTGCAGCGATTTTTTATTAAATACCAGAATGGTAAATGTCACCGTGTGGTAATGGGTATCCACAAAATATCAAACGTACCAAAAGACGTTGCTACGTTTTTGAAATTAACAAATCCTCATGAATATACAGGACATTGCCTTCGGAGGACTTCCGCAACTATTTTAGTTGACAACGGAGGTGATATTACCGCTTTAAAGCGGCATGGTGGATGGAAATCCACCAGTGTTGCTGAAGGGTACTTAGAGGATTCCATTTCCAGTAAAACACAAACTGCACAAAAAATACTTAATTGGCAAGAACAACCAAGTAATAGTTCTGGAATCGCTGACATAATAATCGACAATCAACTTACTAATAATATGATGTATACCAATGACAAAATTGTAAATGTCGAAGCTGAAAGCGGTGGCAGTGGCTTAAATTTAAACAACTGCAGTATACAAAACTGCACATTTAATATTACTGTTAATAAATAGGTAACACTTTAAGTAATTTTTCGTTTGTATTAATTAAATAGTTGAGATATAAACAAAGCCTTCTATATTTTTTATAAAATGCATATTATTATTACGCTTGAAGAAAAAATAGTATATGTTACTCGGAGCAGAAGGCCCATTATATGTTTCGCCCAGTTTGCACAGCCTCGGCTAGCGCCTCGGCAGTGCAAGAATCTGGGCTCAACAATAATGTTGGCCTTCTACTCCTAGTAACATAATATACTATTCTATGCTTTGTGTTATAATTTGAGAATTTGGACATAAGCCTACTTTATTATTTTTCACTTTTATAATTATTAGTATATATATTTTTTACGATCACGCGATAAATTTACGAAATATGATGGTTTTTATTTATTTGAAAACATCAATAACTGTACCTACCTACAACATATGATTATTTTTAAAATAATCAGTTTTTACTGCAAAATATTTTCAAAATAACGAAGAAGACATTTTAATTTTTTAAAATTTGAAGAACATTTGACAGCTATCCGCGTCATGGCAATTCGGAGATTGCTGGAGTAGACCGCGATTCGATTTCCGGCCGTACCTAGTTGTGTTTTTTATCACAAAATTTGGCGAATCTTAATAATTTTTGAACAGATTTTGTGTTTTGTGATATATTTGTAGTTATTACGTAGGTAAATTTAAATAAGAAAACCACGTTATAATCGAATTCATGCGAACCGTGCGATATGATATCACACTAGAGTGATATAGCGGATGGTTCTAGTCACTATGATGATATGAGAAACTTTCCGCCAGAGTAAAGAGTGCGATATATGTTAATTTCCTATGTGGTTGTAGGAAAAGGTATATTATGCAACGATCATGTAATGATGGTTATTAATACACAAGCATTAACCGGGATACGAAGCGAGCCAAAAACCATTGCATGAGAGTTGCATACACTATTTTTTTTACGAAGAAATTTGATTTTAAAAAAATATATAAAAAAATGTACTATTTGGTACTCGAACCCGGAATGTACAGATCGAAAAAAAACCTTATGCAGCGTAAACAAAAATAATTTTAGTAAAAATATGTATTTGCCGGTCTGGTACTAGACATTTTTTTTAAAATAACGCAAAAGTGCAAAAGATATTGTCATAAAACACTATCAAACATTCTACAGAAAATATTGGGTCTGCCTACTTGGGTATTTGAAAATCTAGATTTCTATTGGTCAACTTTTCAGTTTTATAATGAAAACCAGTGTTATAATGAGTATCATTATGAAACTGAATATTGACATTTCATTAACAACTTAAAGTATAGGAGTAGAAAAAAGAATAAATTATATAATTCCTTTTCCGAGCAAGTGGTGCAGTTTTAAAATAACTGGTGCGATGGGAAGCAGACCGACTTCGGCACCTGTCACTGTGTACCCTAACACCTTAATGAAGATTTTTGTAGTTCGACATTTAACACTTCCATTTTGTTGTCCAATAAATCTTTCTGCATTACTGTTGAACTACTAGAAAAAAAGGTTACTTACAGTTATGTATTTTGTTTGTAACAAGTTAAAAACATCTACTATTCATTATTCGCCATACTTTTATTATAAACAAACCATAATTGTTACCTTTGCAATAACATGGTAAAATAATATAACTTTGTTTTAGTTTTCCAAATTGAAGCAGAGCAACATTAAAATTATTTTTTTTATTGGTGAACCATTTCACCTATTTAAAGCACGCCTCAGCGTGTTTAAATCGAACTTAAAAAAACGCGCGTGTTTTAATGTTACCGTGGCAACATCAACAACTCGAGAAACGAAGTCTAAATCGTGTCTAAATGACAATTTTTTTATTATTGATCTGACAGAAGTAGTTTGTAACGTCAAAACTTTTATTCGAACAATATTTAACGTCAAATTTATAAATTAAAATGGAAAGTGCCGTTGGTATTGTTGAAATAGTTATTAATATTTATGTCATACCAGTTCATTATTGTTTTTTTGCTTAGTTACCAACTATCTAATGTCGTACTTTATGACCTGCTCGGGCATAAAGAGAAATAATTTTTTGTTCAACTTATTTAATAACCATATAGTAAGCTTCTTTAGACTTTTTTGGCAACAAATTTACAGTTACTTTCTTTGCTTTTTCAATAATATCGTCAGGAATTCCAAAATCTTCGTTAATTTTGACTTCTAACATTGACACATATAAAATTTATTGTGATATTATGACATTTACGTTTGTCAACATTTTTAAAACACTGATTTGTATTTGAGATTGGATTGCAATAATGAATTAGTATGACATAAAAGTTTTTATGTACCGCAGGCATAAACAGATGTGTATACCCTCGGGCGACTTACAAACCCTCGCAGAGGCCCTCGGCTTCGTAAGACGTCGCCTTCAGGGCATAAACATCTATTTATACCCTTGGTACATAAATAACTATTCGATTTTTCAAATCATAGGAAATGGTATTTAAATTAATACTATTGACATCCACAGAAGTCAATAAGATTGAACTTCCATCAAAATACAAATTATCTTATGTTTTTCTCATTTCCATGACAACGCAAGGTATACATCATAATACATCACGAATTCAACCATTTGACATTTAGTTCTTATTTCCTTCTATGATTTCCATTTCTTGTTGTTGTAGTAGTTATAGACCAGTATTTATAATTTCAAAGTGCACCAATAAAAAAATAGCGTAAAGTATTCGTGGATAACTGGTCTTTAAAACTCTTGCTCTATTTCGAAAAATCGCGCGTTTTAAAGACCTTAATATCCACTTATACTTTAATATACTTATCTAAGTAAAATGGTAAAATCACTCAACGGTAAAATGTAGATAGTTGAGTCGATAGTTACCTATTTTTTTTTACCTCATGCCTACTTTTGACAAGTGCCGCTAGATATACGATCCCCCGCAATCTGGATGTGTGAAACAATCATTTGACTTAAAAAAATACGATGTTTCAATTGTAATTTATATTACATCTTAATGTACAACTTGAGGGAAAAAACAATATAGTAATATAACAACAGTGTAGTATTGAATAATTATTACAAAATAATTGTATAGAATACATCGTTCAACATTAAATCTAAGTGAAAATTATAATCTATATAGATTTCGTTATAAAGATAGTTTGCGATGGTGCGTCTATAAGGTAGTTATCATTGTTACAACACTTACTGAATTTCAGTATTCATATTACATATCAATAAGAAATAGTTTGGAAATTGTTCACTTAGCTATTTTAGTTTGAATCAATTAAAATATAATTGTGGATAAAAATAGAAGCTTCATTATTTAAAATTGAACATCTAACGTCAAACAGAAGATTGATTGATAATAAAAGAGGGTTTCGGTGGAAATCTTATGGATAATGAAATTGGAATTAATCTATCAATAAGGCAGGTATTTATTTGAATATTAGTTGAACAATAAAAACCACCATTAATTAATTAATTAACAAAAACAGCAAAAAAATTTTACTAACGACTGATTAAGCTTATTTTATATAATCTAGACAGTATTCTTTCTTTATTATTTACACTAACATCTACAACTTTTTACTCAAAAATATATCAATCTTATATCCATATTTAACCCTTTAACGCTCTCTGGTATGACTCCTATACCAGCAAATTATAGGAGAGTTCCAAATAACCTGTTACTTCATTTACTTCAAAATACTCTATATTTAGCTAATTAGTCCCATCTCTTTCATAGAAAAAAGTGTTAACTGACATAAATTTTGTTTGAGCCTGATATTTGCAGATACTGGTATTACACTTGTACCATTTGGGCATTCAGCAGAAGTTTTTGTTTGCTAAACATACAGTTCAATAGTTTTTTTGTTAATTGTTTTTTTAGCATAAGTATATCAATTAAAAACATGTCAGTATTTTAGTATAATATCTATTTATTCCATATTTATTGTTATTGAATGTTAATTACTTCAAATAATACCTATTATTGCTACAATTGTTTTAGAAAATGAAGATAATGATTTCTTGCCAAAAAAAGTACCTTTATGATAATGCAAAAATCTTTGATACTTTTACAAAAATATTAACTTTTCATGGGAGGATTTTGTTACTTATGCATTTATTCACAACTATTCTCAGTTTCAAGCCCAAATCATCTTGCGCCGGGAAAATATTTTGATTTATACAAGGTGATGTTATGAAATTCAGCAATTTACAGTTAGTTCTTTCATAAAGAATTCGTTATTTTTATTTTGAGCTGTTTTGCTGTACACTAATTTTTTATGAAATATAAAAAATACAGGAAGAGGAATTCTAAAGAGTATGTCTTGTTTATTGGACTGAATATGGATTCCAATAGCCGATATTGGAAGCACCCCCTTAGTGAGGCGCAATTATCTGCTGAGGCTGAGTTGCTTGATTTAGAACTTACTGAAGAACAAGCCGAAAACTCTGATGTAAATGGGGATTCAGATGCAGAAGATAATTTACTTGGTGAACCTGGAACTCCAGGTTCTACAAGGGCATCTTTTTCATCCGGAAGTCCTTCTGGATCAGTAACTTATTCATCAGGACTCTCGACACCAACACCCCAATCTTCAAGGAAAAGGGAAAAATGAGATCGATATGTTTTATTGCCATCTATAATTCACGAAGAAAACCTATGAATCATCTACAGTATCGCAGTAAACTAGTAGATCTGCTGATTTTGAACTTTACTGATAGATAAAAGCCAGGTCCCCCTAAGGTCCTTGGCGCATTTGAAAACATTAGTCATTTACCACAAAAAACCACTTCGAGGAGGTTCCAAACGAGGATTACAAAAAAGAAGCAACGTTATGTGTATAGGCTGTGAAGTGGCATTATGTATAGAGTGCTTTGTACCCTATCATACAAATAAAGTTTGATTTATCTTATGTAATATCTACATTTTTTATCGAATAAGGTATTTTAATTTTTGTACAAATTGTGTATTTAGATATAATCTATGTATACATTTCAATAATTACCTTCCAAATGCACGTCATTATATTTTTTTTCGGTGGTACATGGGGTTTACCAGGGAACATTTATAACTTATTTGGTCTTGAATGTTCACTGGTAAAACGGTTTACCGGACTAAAAAAATGTCAAAAATCAATTTTTCAAAAAAAAAGTAGTTTACTTAGTTTTCCAACATTATTTCAGATAGTTTAAGTCCAATTTGGAATAAATTGTTTCACTGAGTAATTTTGCGCGTTAAAGGGTTAAACAACTTGTTCAAATAAACCAAGTTAATTGGTCATACTAGCTCTACACTCGGACAAATAACTGTACAAGTTCAATCAAAAACAACTTATATCTTTAAGAAAACTCACGCAATATCACAAACATTTTAATGGGCAAACTTAATATAATCAAGATTTCAACAGAAGCTCTAGACCAAAACAAATGTATATCAATATTTTCTGACACTACCTACATACAATAGAAGTTCTGATTCCTTCACAAATTTTGTTTCAAACCTGCCAAATGAGCTCCAGATATGTTAAAACGATTGCACGGCAATTATTCTGTTAATGTTAGGCAATATTCTCAACAGAGCATCAATTCTTGTCGGTAATAGAATAGAACGTTCTCCATGGATCATTCAATTCAGCTGTTCTCTTGGGATCATAATTACGTAGTCTATAGCATAGATAATATAATGGTATGTAGCATCAAGGAGGGAGAATGAAACAGGGAACAAAGCCAGAAAGATGCCAAATTTCTTGACCAATCATAAAACCGCATTTTTCTGATAGACACACAATGAATCTGTCAACTGTCATTATCAGTTTTTAATTTGAAATTTTTAACCATTTACAAATACATACATTGTTATAATATAATAAAAAATAACAATGCAGGAAAATTAACTCCTTTGTATACTAGAGAAAAAATGGTAAGACATTGTGATGATGTACTAAATATTGTTCCAGATGGTCCTGCCGCTATTGAAAAATAAAAGTTGTTTGGTTACAGCTGAATTTTCTTAATATTCTATGAAAAATTCAGTAGCGTGCAAATTTAAGGGGATACAAAAAATAATTATAGTTCTTTGTTAAATGGTCCACCCTGTATATTTTCACATTTTTTAGATGGTCTTTTTTTCTGATTTAAAAAATATATAATATTTTATGTTACCCCTACCTTGTACCGGTTTTGAGTTATGAAATGTTGAAAATCTTAGTTTTAGTAATTATTGTAAATATGAAAAAGATAATTTATCAAAGTAAGCTATGAAAATGACAACTAATATGATTGATTATTTTTTTCACTTGTCAATATCTGACATTTTGGTGGTTTTAACCAATAGCAATACATTATTCTGGCCAATCATTCGGTATTATACTGATAATTCTGCTTCCTCATCGATAAAACCTTGTTTACATCGAAACGTCAAAATTTTACTTTGAATTTGTCATTATTGACAACTAAAAGTGCTTCGAAGTTTATTGAAACTAAACACAAACCGATTGAGTGCCATCACCCAAGAGAATATTGAACATTCAGGTAATACAAAACTTTAAATTGTTGAAAAAAATAATCTTCCCAAATACAACTCGCTCTTCAAATTTTATCACATAATTTTTTATTTTCATCACTCAAACTTGTTTATTTGAGGCAAAATCATTCAAACAAACTAAATGAAAATAATGAAGTCATCTGCAATGTTATTATAAATAATATAAGGTGTTATCAATTATGCATTAACAATAATGGTGGACATCTCGAATATCTTTAATAAGTTATTATTTATAAATTCTTTTAAATAAATCTTTGTTATCTGTTTTGTAAAGGTATATATTTTGACTTTTTCTTTCTTACTGAGAACCATTTTAATTACTTTATATTAAAAATGTCAATTATCAAGCATATTTGTTGTCATTTCCATAGCTTACTTTAATAAATTATCTTTTTCATATTTACAGTAATTACTGAAACTAAGATTTACATTTCATAACTCAAAAACGGTACAAGGTAGGGGTAACATATTATATATTTTTGAAATCAGAAAAAAAAAGACCGTTCCAAAAATGTAAAAATATACAGGGTGTCCCTTTTAAAAAAGAACTATTATTTTTTGTATCCCCTTAAATTTACACGCTACTGAACTTTTGATAAAATATTGAGAAAATTCAGCTGTAACCAAACAACTTTTTATATGAGACTTTTTTACTAAAAGTAATAATAACGATGATTGATGGTGGGTAATTTATAATGAATAACCCTGTAGGTACCTAATTTTTGCAATATTGATGAATTATGGGAACAGCATTTCAAATATTATCAGGCCGCAGTTCAACAATGTGCGAGAAACAAAACAACTGATGCCAATGGTTTTCTCATTAATTATGATAAATCCTGGCTATACATTTTGCTTCTGATGCTTCTGATGCTGCAGTTGTTTGCAGTTTCTATCTGTGCCTGTTTTGCGGATTTACAACCAAAATGGTACCATTTCAAATCAGACGGTTCAAATGAACGCTCTAGTTTTTCAAAACAATGAGATGGATAGGATAAATGCATTAGCGATCAAGGTGAATAATTGTTATGTTTCAATTTAAAATCAACAACATATAACAGAAAATAGCAATAAATTGTAGCAGTTTGTCAAAATTATAGATATCAAAATATAAAATGTTGTCCAGCCCTGTATAATTGGCATATTTATAAAAAATTGTTCAGTATGTAGAGCTCTGTTAAAATCCGTTATACTAAAACAATCTAAATCTATGTGCATCTTAAAATGGAGTAACAGTGTTATCGGATATAAACAAAAAAAAATAAAACTACCAGCTTAGAAATTTTTAAAACGTTTAAAGCTATATTTTAATGGAATAGACTAAGATTCCAGATCCATTAGACATTACTTATTTTCAAATAGATTATTCCATTGGTTCTGACTACTTAGAATGCCGGCGCACTTATACTTTGGCAAGTTCATCTGAAGCCGTGAAAGGAATGCAGTCGAAAACATTCGATATTGCCACGATTAACTATGGAAAAGCTGAAGTGCTAAGTATGTAGTGATAATAATTAGAAAAGGGACTATTTATTATTAACAATATACGTTGATTCTTTAATGTGCTTGTTTTCTTGGATTTTTTCTCTTAACATTATGTTTTCAATTTATGAATAAAGATGAGCACTTTTCCAAATTTGTTATGGCATTCTTCAAGCTCTGGCAGCGTTGTATGAAAACCATAATTACCACAGCTTCCGAATTACATAATTGGTGATTTTTATTGGCGCGTGCGTGTGTTCTTCCCTCTCACTTCGTCAATTGACTGATATTGATTTATCCAATGGCGTTGGTATTATCAGTAACCTTTATATTTTCAGTTTTACTTGGTAAAATAGGTACCGTACGCCATTTGTACGTTTATGACAGATATGCGCCATGTTTCCTC